>DWDV01000189.1:0-19535 GCA_018245615.1 Mimoniades ocyalus | reverse complement strand
TCACCAGTTACGTTTGCGTCCCACTATGGAATAGGTGGTGAGCCTATTGCCATACACCGGGCACATATCCAGACTCCCGAGTCACTACTAGAAAATCTAAATTAGAAAGTTTAGTAGTGCCCGACCCGGGAATCGAACCTAGGACCTCCCGTTCGGCAGTCGCACTTACAACCAACACGACCAACGAGACAGTCAGGCAGAAAATTATTTATATGAGTATTTAAAAATTTACATATCAATGCATGTAGTTTATGAACTAACAATTCAACATAACATTAGCTTTATCTATGTAGTTTCAGTTCAGATGATTTGATTTGAATCAAGATATTATTATTGTTTAAAATCCATGTATGATGCTGTTAACGGATACCAAACATGCAAACAGAAAGAAAAATATTTTAAATTCCTTACAGCGACATGCAATATTACTAAACATAAACACATGCCTAACGGACCCGTCGGTGCAGTGCACGAATGTTAATCTAATAAAATATGTACATTTAAGGGGCACATTAAGATAAGATAAGATCACCTTTCTTGCGAGAGCGGTCCAGCGACGTCGCTCTATTTGGCGATCACGAATTTAAAAGATAAAAAATCTGTACCGACGATAGATGCTGTTAGATTTGTCTTGCGTAACTCGTAATGGACAACGCTGGAGTTATATTACTGGGCTTTACATTTCTTTGTTCTTCTATTGTTTCTGGAAAGATTAGAGTTAAGATCACAAGTTTGTCATCATTGTAACATTATACATATGAATTTTATTCAATGTAGAAACCGTGTAAAATCTGTCAACCCACACTTGGCCAGGGTTGTAACCGAAGACCTTAACGCTACTTATTGTAAGGTACGAGGGTCGATGGTGAATATGATGACGTACATTGTGTACTTCAGCTTAGAAATTATGAAAGAAAGAATCAGAAAAGATATATCAGTGACTGCCTCGTAGTGTAAACTTGAACTTCCATATTTAAGCCTGGCACGTACAATTGTCAATAAAATGTGAATCATGATTCATGTCATAAGCCAAGTCGTGATACTTTAAATTAACCAATTAACCCTTATAAAGAGTACCTTAACGCGCTGACAATCTTTCATGGCGGATTTCCCACTGACAAATAATATATGTAGCCTTTCACTTATATTCAAAAAAATGTAGAGCGGCACCGCTATCAGAGGGATTGCGTCATTTGTAATAAATAATTAAAGCGTTATAATTTGAATAATAACTCCTATAACTGAGACATTCGGTTCAAGTTTACATATCGACGCCCATGTACGGGCAGAGTGATGAAATCACTGGGATTTTGGTCATTATTATTGATGGCGTTCGGTCGAGTTTCGGTTGGTGGTGGTGGTGGTCAGTTTAACAATAATTATTATGCGCTGTGGCCCTGACGAGGTCGCGGAGTAACCACTTATATCACATAGTCCGGGCGGCCGTGGTTCGACGGAATGTCGGGTGGTAGTTCGGAGTTTGGTGACGAGCGGAAGCGGTGTATTTGCCAAAAGTTACACATGTAACAATACCCCTATATTGGGAAAATTATAGTATACTCCCATGGTCCACTTATTATATTCTACGCCCAACTATGGAATAGAGGATAAGCCTGTTATCATATATCAAGATTAAAACCAGACTTCGAGCCACTACTGGAACATCTATCTAGATTTTCATTACTTTTACGTGAAGGTTGCGTACAAAAGGTAGTGTCTTTAGTAATAAGGCTTCCTTGCATATAATCAGTAATTATATGTTTTCATATATAAATATAAAGTTAATCCACGCTTGGTCAGCGTAGGAAACGATGGTCTTAAGCTTTCTCATTCCAAGACGAGAAACGAAATCAATGAAACGTGATATTCCAAAAGAGAAACGATGAAAAAGCATTGATGACAACGATCGATTAACGAAAGTGCTGTATGTATATATGAACGGATGGATATGAACTATTCGCCATATCCTGAATATAACGTTCATCAAAACTGGAATATCAGCTGTCTCGTTGGTTGAGTGGTCGAGAGGTCCTGGGTACGACCGAGTACGACCAACCAGGCAGTTGGTCAATGATCAGTAGGCAGTCAGTTAGTTAATATTCGTTAAATATTTAATGATCCTCCCAGAAAAAATGATAAATGTGAAATTATATATAAAACTGTAAGTGAATCATGAAAATATTTATTGTTACAGTCGTACAAAAGAATCAAATGAAAAATTCTAATTACAATAATCACTTGTGAATCTAATGAAAAATTCTCTCTACAATAATCACTTCTATGTTTGTCCATAAGAAGAAACAATTAATAAAAGCATTAAAATGCTTTTATTAATTGTTTCTTAATGTTGCGGAAGAAAATTTTGCCGCCCCCTTAAAAGTTTATATATGATTTGCCGTATGAAAGTCAACTACTTTGGTATATTGTTAAAAGAGGTATTTTATTATTTATTGTGAAATTTTGCCGCTCCCTGAACAATTATTTTGCCGCCCCCTAAAAAGTGCCGCCCGGTACGGGCCGCCTTACGCTACCGTGCTACGCCACTGATGGCAATACTATTCGATCTAGAAGTGTTAACTGATTGTAAAGCGATGAGTACAACTGATTAATTTTAACAATGTTTAGCATTGGTCAACCCGCTTCCGCTCGTGGTTTAATCCGTGCGCCATCAACATTGCAGTGAGCGGCACGCCATGACGCACACGAAACTATCTGATCTACATTTCTATAGACAATGCATTGCTATTAACAATGCAATTCGAAGCTGGTAGAGCCGTCCAATATGACTGAAAAATTAAGTCGAAGGAGCTAGTTTTCGTCAGTAAGAATAATGTGATTATAAATAGAAACAACAGACTGATTTGCTGTTGTAGACATAAGAAATGTACCTACTAAAATGTTGCAAACCGCTCGAGTTTTAATATATCACGTATATATACATGTGTGTTTGTTACAGTTATACTTTTTTTACAGTTTTACTTGATACATATCTCATAATTGTATTGAACGCGTTGATGTCTTTTGTATGGATGGATTACACGACGGCAAAAATATCTAAAATTGCACGTTACGGTAGGATTTATACATACTGTATTCAATTCATAAGATATAAGTATATCGTTGTTTTCTGCTTTTCGTTCATAAATTTTATATTTATGTACAGGAAAGGCACGTTGCGCATTGACATATATTTATTTTTATTTATACATTTTTTTAATTCGTATTTTCAATGTTTCTTTTTCCGAGATGTCTTTGTCTTAATATATTGTAGATATACAGGTGCACGTACACGTGATTATTAAGTGTTTCATACACAAGCGAATGGCGACCCAATAGATAAATGACTGCGTACTTAACTTCTTATACGAATCTTTCTTAATGTTTCAGCAATAGAGCCATCAACCGAGTTGCGTTAATAAATAAGATATATACATGTACAAATAGGATAAACATATACCTACATAGAAACATACATACATACATTACACATTCAATCGTATGTCTTATGTGATTAGTAAATAGAGTCGTATGTACTATGTTGCTGAGTTTTTAAATTACCCAAGAAAACTAACTTCGTTACAATATAGCATCATTCTTGCTAGCAAAGACTATTGTTCTGCTTGTAAGAATGAGGATCTACGTACTTACGAGTTAATTCTAGTTTCGAGCTCCTATTACTGTACGTATGAAACATGCGAATGCAAATAATAATTTAAAAATCTCTGTAAATGTTGGGACAACAAAGATCTTGAATTGTATACCTTTTGAAGTACGAAAAATAAAGGTATGCATCGGAACCAGCGCGCGGGAGCTAAGGGCAGAGTATCTACGTGCACTTTACGTCACACGATAGAGCAATAATAAAATTAAGTACCAACAGTTTTTTTTCCCAAGTACTAGCAATACATTCTTGGATTTTAGTCACTCTTTTCCGGAGGTCTGGAATTCGAGTCTAGGTATTCCCTTCTGACAATAATAAGTAACTAAATGTCACTAGTTATAGCGCAAAGAAAACCATAATGATAGCTCTCCCTCTCCTCGTTGTTGTTAAAGGCGTGGAAAGTCTGCCAACCCGCACCTGGCGAGAGGGTAGCCTTAAACGTTGCGAAAATGAGGTGAGATCCGAATCAGATAGTGGGATAACACATTTAATTTGAATGTACATGGAAACGTGCTGAAGAAACATCTTTTTAATGTTTGGGATCCTAAGCGTATATGACCTAAATAATGGCTAAAAAAATATTAAATACCTACTAATTAAATTACATACATATTCACGTAAATAAAAAATACATAAAATAACTATTCCTATTTCAGTAGTATTATAGTGCAGCGGAAGTTATTGAGGAATGTATGACTCTACTGCATTAAGGCATTCAGTAAAGCGAGCAACCAATTTGAACTATTTTTTTACTATCTATAAACCCGCTGTGTCTAAATAAAAAAAACAAATTTAATTTAATCGACTTTCGTGTTAATCGAGTCCATATTGGAATGTAATTTATCGGTATCTAATTATAATCGATTCCTTTCAATCGATCTGGCGCTATTACGCCACGAGTCCCACCCGGCTAAAAGTTGTAAAGACACCATTGTGGTAGGCTAATGCAGCACAAAACGACCAACACAAATGTACTGACTATAATTGTGCGCAGAGACGCGTAAGGATTGGTTAAAAACGAGGCGATGTGTTGACAAGCGGGATAACAGGTTGTAGCGGACAGCGAAAGGTAGCGATTACTTTCGGTTTTATTAAGTACGACTGCTTTCAAATTTACGTGATTACATCGGTTACGATAAATTAAAGTACCCACTATTGGGCATAGGGTTCTTTGAAATTAAAAAAAATCACAAAGCTGAGTCCATTACGCTGTTTCAAACCGTACTGGTAAAATTACGGTTTGAATTGAAACCATCCGTTAATACGAGTATATATCAAATTGTCTTGTTGACCTTCTGGTAAAACGACCTTATTTAACGGTAACAATAGAAACTGATAGCCTGACGTACATCCTGCTAGATTATTGGGAAATTATGGCGCAAGGTAGTCAGCTTTTACCAACAGTAGCATAAAAAGCTATAAATATAAAATTAATCTTCTTATACAAAAAAAATATGGCTTTTTATGCGAATATTTGACTGTCTCCGCTTTTTTTCGAACGTTTCCTTATTTCTATTTCGTTATAGAGCTAACAACTAGATAAGTAGAGTTCCACTGTAAAGGTCATATTGCCACGACTACTGCAGACCCGCGTCCAGTTTACACAGACCTATTCGCATTGGCTCGTAATGAAATGTATTAAAGGGTGCACTTACATTTTACCGCAGTACAAAACATCTCACAATATATACATATGTAAGTGAATGACGCCTTTTATATACTTAGTAAAAAAATATCTTTTTACGTAACATTACGCCTGTCATCCCCGAAGAGGTAGGCACAGGAGTGTAGTACACTCCCCACGTTTCACTTGTTACGTTTACGTCCCACTATGGAATAGGTGGTGAGCCTATTGCCATACACCGGGCACATATCCAGACTCCGATCCACTAGTAGAAAATCTAATTTAGAAAAATTTAATAACACCCTACCCGGGAATTGAACCCAGGACCTCCCGATGGGCAGTCGCACTTGCAACCGACACGACCAACGAGACCGTCTAGTGAATACTGATTTACTCGCAAGTTTATACACAAGTGCTAAACTTGCAACTGTTACAACTGGATACAGTCGAATGGCCCATAACAAGTACTTTCCTGTTATCCTAAAGGTATTCGTTTTGAATATGCAGCACAAAGGTACTATAATTTGCGATTAAATTATTTGAGGTTCCTGGCATAATCCAGTGAAAGGGATTTTAGAAATTAATGGTGCACATACATATTTCTCTAACTGTCACAGACCGAGAAGTTTTAATGAATATTATTCCCACCTATTTAGTTAGTTTAGTTTACGTAAATCTAATTGCAATGAAATTAGTTTAACCGAACCTAACTTAATTTTAATGAAATATTGATCGATATATTAACCAAACGAACAATTAATTCAACGTTGATCTACCTATTATAATAAACGAAAAATTAACATACACACTACTTCATCACTAGTGGCCAATATAGAAAAATCGAGCTAGTCAACTTTAGAGCCAACATTAGGCTGCTTCAGTGAACTAACACTGGAGACTTATTATAGTGGACTATGCTTAGATCTACAATCGTCAGCAAAAACCTGCGCCAGAACAGATAAGTTGTAGACATGAGAACATTTCTAATACTAGATATACTGACAGAGATTGCATTTATATGTAAGTGTCAAGATTGAGTGTACGCGCTACTCAAGTTATTTTAATTACTCGAAGATTGCGTCACCGGGACCGGCTCTTAATGTAAAGGCGAGTACACATGATGGCATTTAAAATATATTGAAATTACTTACTGAATTAAAATAGGACTAATTAAAGACAGCGTAAGAGTAATTTCAAAAACATCGCAAGTAATTTATTCTGTTGTAATATAGGATACAATTAAAAATTTATCTTCCGATCCTTCCAAACTTGTAACATGAGCGCACAATTCGACATTTCCAAGATAACGGACTACTGGAACCGTCATAGAATTCACTCACCTCGCAAATGTTTTATTTGAAAATGAAACACAATTAAATCGCTGTGTTTATACCGCGGTATAAACATTTCTTAAACGTTTATAGCTTATATGAGAAGGGGGGAGGAAGAATTACCAATATTTTAATAAGAACTCATACGAACTTAAAAATATACAAATCGATTTCGACAAATATGACGACTAGTAAAGCATAGGCCAAACACAACTAGAATTGCCGAGATCTAGACAAGGAAATAGGCTGCATCGGAATGTCTTATTTAGCATCCAACGTAACAATTGCGATTATTTCTTAATAATTAGTCGTTAATTTAGGTATTAGTTTATAATTAATTTTTATTGCTGTTATCCACGATGGAAATACCTTTATCGTCACTATTCCTCTGTGGAGGACCATCTATTCTGGGTACATAAACACTAAAAATAATCATTAACATATAGCTAGGTTTAACTAAGTTTTCTTCGGATAGTTGCATTTCTTCATGCAAACCATGCAAATCCACGTTGGTTCTTCTGTAGTCGTCGCCATCGTGGTTGTCGTTGTCGTAGTGGTCGTAGTGGGCTTCTTGTGTGGTTTACAAAAGAAATACGGATCCGGATACATTGGGATGTCATCTATGATCTGTTCGTGGAATATAAACGGTGATTCATCCCAGTAGACAGGAGGCGGACCTGCAAATATACGTGACTTGTGTTATTAAACATCACTCCTGTAATGCCCTGGACCGGGAGTAAGCGCCAACGTTTCACCAGTTACGTTTACGTCCAAATATGAATATATGGTGAGCCTATTGCTGTACACCGAACACAAATCCAGATTCTGAGCCATTACTAGAAATTTTAGCTATTTATGTTATTAAGCATGGTGTATTTTAACTAGTAAAATTAAATGGTGTATTTTAACTAGTAAAGTTAAACGGTGCATTTTAACTAATAAAGTTTTAAAGTTAGAAATTCCTCATCGTTGACATGATAATGAGATATTTTTACTGTGTATTTTGTAAGACATAGGTACATATCTTCACGTCATGTCCCTTGAGGGGTAGGCGATAATTTATAATAATATGATATTTCGTAATATACATATTAATCACTTAAAATAGTTGACTGGCCCGTTGGTGCAGTGGTTAGTGAACCTGACCGTTGCGCCGGGGGTCGTGGGTTCGATTCCCATCCAGAATAAATATTTGTATTATGAACACAATTATTCAGAGGCTTGGATTATTGACGATCAACTCTTCCTCAATTGTACTAATAACTAAGATGATCTACACCACTATATGTCATTGCGTATTTTTTCTCTCGTGTCGTATCTGCACAGCGTTATATAAAATAACATTATTTTCAGTGTCATTAATCTTAGCATTCACCCCTTTTCTATTTTGCTCCAAAATTATATTAACTCACCAACATCGCGCCGTCTTCTTGGCGAGCAGTACAAAGGGCAGACCTTAATGCAGAATAAAACGGGCTCTGGCTGTTCTGGAATTTAATTAAAATATTGTTACAGTGAGGAAAATTTCAAACGACCAGGTATTTTAAAGATAATCAACTAGCAACACCAATTGCCAAGTCAAATTGACTTGATAACATCTTCTTCTATGTTTCTATCTTCCTCTATCTATTTATCTCCTTCTACCTATTTATCTAGATTCTTCTCCTACTTATATTACCTTTATAAGCTTTCTATCTATATCTAAGATAAAACATTGAAAATGTTGCTCGCCTAAACCAAAATTATGCTAAGTATCAACTCGTTGTGTTATTACTACACTACAATATTATTTCTACTAGAAAATGGCGGGATTTTGTATAATATATAACATACACTCTCAAATAGTACTAATGTCTATCTGATATAACTCTAAGATAGCAAGCAACAGCAGTAAATGTGAGCTAAAAAGGACCTTATTCAAAAGCCTTATGTTTATTTGTTAACTGAAGCAACGAAATACTTCAATACAGCGGGCATTGCAGTTGACGAATTCGATATTTTATTCTCTCATCAACATATAAAGAAACTTATTTTGTGGACAGTAAGCATAAGACGTTATTAATTAAAAGACAAATCCAATAATACTCACTCAACTTCCGTACTTTATACATTGTAACACATAACATCGCATACCACGCGTTGCTGAGGTCGTTTAAATAAATAAATATAATAACTCTATTAAATGAACAGTACGTTTTGATAAATGATACCAACACGAATGAGGCATTAAAAAAAACATATACGAATTTTGACATTATCAGAGCATTGAAATAAACTTTTATATGCAAATTCCGAAACTCATTAATATCCGTCATATCTCGACGGCACCATATGCATGTGAAATACAATCCATCAAACTGAATTCCTCATAATATGTATGTAACCTAGATTTAAAATTATTATTATGTAGAATGTATTCTACGTTAATACTTAACTACACGGCAAAACACTGCTATGAATAGCTGAATATGTGAATAATTTTACTTCATATTAATTAACCATATGTTTTTTAATGTGTTATATACGTAAGCTGTTGACATAAAGTGATTGTATGTAGTTTGTCGTGATGTCTGTCTACCCGCGACTTGGTCGGCATGGTTGACTATGGCATTAACCCATGTCATTCTAAAAGGAGAGCCGTGTACAACATTGGAATGGAAAAAGGGTAGTATAAGTAGAATATAATAATAATAATAATATCTTGGAATAGGTCCACACACGACCATCTCATCCCAAAGTAGGCTTCAAGAGAGCTTGTGGTATGGTAACCTGCATACGGTATACCTAAATAGATTGTTTATATTTTTTACACCCAGACCTAGAACAAACTTGTGCTCATCACATAAGTATTTATTCTGGGTGGGAATCGCACCCACGACGCCCGGCGCAACAGTCAGGTTCACTAACCACTGCACCATAACATGATATAATAACAGGTGTTGCGGACCATAACATATAAAACATAATTAAACTATGCAGTATTTGTCGTCTTTACACCTTTAAAGTGTGTTTAAAGCAGTTATGTGATAAAAATAAACGTAATTAATGCAATTAACAATTATTATTTTACAGTAAAACAATGGGACAAACATGAGAAAAATATTACATATTTACTGCTAGCTACCTGTCCAGAATTAGCGCTCTGTAGAAACATTAAACTGGAATTTCAACTTCGGCTATGAAATACAAATAAGCATTCATTATTTTACGTAGTTCCCAGACAGCAATGTCTATAAAAATATAATGAACTTCACTTAAGTTTCCTAGTTAAGTAAAATAAATGAATAATGGATAAATTTTTTGACTTATTCAAATTAACACAATATTTATATAAATTAAATCTTAGCCGTACCTCCGAAAAGAAAGAATGCCTCCGTGAATGAATTCATTAAAACAATGATATAAGCACAATAATTCAAATCCATCTTTTTCAACAATTTTTTCGTATAAAACTCAGAAATTTTCCTGCGTACCCGCCACCTTTCACCACAAAATAGATACAACTTTTCTTTAATATACACAGCGAACTTTATACACGTGTACTTACGACGTAACGCTATTACGTATCTTGATAGAGATTACGTTAGGTACAAATAGAATATAATATTAAACAACTTAAAGAATGAAGCAGAAAAATTAGACAATACTGCGACAGTGCCCACATGCTTTATATATGAGCAAAATAATTACATTGCAATTTGTGTTTGCGCCATCGATCGGTAGATGGCGTTACATTTGTTTTCAAATCGAGATAATATTTCTCTTAAGTATTTGTGTAAACTCACATATTAGATAGTTATTAGCTTATATATTATCCTGATTATTACCCAGATATGATCGTATAAACTTAAATTTATTGCTCTCGTGACCAACACTTTTATCGTTTCACTATTAACACAGGTTAACTAACTTCAGGGCGAGAGGGCTTAAGGCTATAATTTCCCATTTTTGCTAAATGTGAATTGTCAATATTTACACGCCTTATGACAACTTATAAAGAACTCTAAGGTGTTCTGGATGCCTTACACTGTTACTTCGCCGTTAAGGCAAATGATATTTGATCTTAAAAGCATACCATATTTTAGCTAAAAATTTTCTTGAATTACGGTTTTCATATTCTGCGATACATTAAAAATCGTCTCTTTGAATCAATTTATTAATAAGGTAAGTATGAGGAATGATTACCATTTTTTCATATTTCCAAACATTATTACTTCTCTTTATAGCAGCATTTAAGAAACGCTTAGTGAAAAAACATAATTAATTTCATAGGCACAGAAATTTTCTTATATCCTATTTTTTCGGGGTGGATTAATTTAGTGTTTTACTCACTAAGAATAATCTATAAAATATGGAAATATGTTATAAGAAATCATAAAATTATTGTGCTCTGTACCTAATCCGAAAATGCGTTACTGCACTGCGTGAAGCATTATTATCAATATTACGAGGTTTAAATGAACAATTTCGATCATAACACGTAATAAATCCATGGATAGTAAAACTAGGAAATATTGACCGTAATTTAAACAGTTATTATATGTTGCTGAATATATTAAACTGTGGTGCACGCTTCTGGAAAGTTACATTATATGACGAGTGTTGAGTGATTTTAAATTGTCTACACAAACGCTAAATATTCTCCGACGGTCCATAAAACGATACTTACATATAAAATATTGGGAATGTTATGTACGCATACGAATATTATTATTGGATTGGTTGGTACTATTGGATTTTGTAATTTAGATTTTCTAACTGAAATTTTTGGACTCAGAACTGAATGTGTGACATTAGGCATACCACCAGTTCCATGGTGGGGCATAAACGTAACTAGTGAGGTGTGGGAGTGTACGTCACTTATCTCCCACCTCTTCGAGGATTACGGGCTTGATTTTACGTTACGTACATATTATTTTAATAGAAAATTGTTGCTTAGCGATTTAAAATACAACCTCCTAATCCGGAGTCTTGAGTTCGAATTCAAGTGCGCACCTCTACCTATTTCTTTACAAAATTATGTGGATTAAGATTAAATAAAATCACTTACCTACTCGCGAGGAAACCTAAGAGATCTTCATAAGGTGTTCTAAAGGCTGTGAAATCTGTTTAATCCGCTATGAGCTAACGTGACGAAACGAAACAACGACATCGAAACGAAACAGGGGAACAATGGAATTTAGTGACGATTATGGTGATGGTATATACGGCAAAGGTAACATTCGAAGGTGCTTTACTCAATTTTACGTAAAGAATATAAATATGTATAAGAATATAATATAACATAAATATAAGAAAGATCATCATATACACCTAAGTAAACAAAACTTACATTTTGAAAGAAAGAAGAAGAAAAAAGAAAGAAAGAAAATAGGTTTATTTTCGCGTGATACGCAGCTACACACGACATTTTAAAATAAGATATAAGATATAACAATAAAATTAACAGAAAAAAAAAAGTATAGTAACAATAAAATACATATGACAAACGAAGAAGACTTACGAAACTATACAAAAATAAAAGTACAATCAAAAAAACAATAATTAAGAATATTATAACATTTTGGTCTGTGCTGCAACCGCGTGCCCCGCAAAAATGGGACGGACTCAACTAAGCCGCGAGCGTGAGTCACGGCACTGGTTTTCAGTCCGCACCTGATTTCGAGTACAATGTTTGTTTGGCACACGCACACAATGAGCTGTAGGGAATCGAACGCGGAATCTTCGGCGTAGGCGCAGGCAGTGTCAATGCCGCCACTGGATGTACGCACCTATTTTTATACAAAAAAAGGTGTGTTATTTATTTCAAGCCTTATTCTTTATGTCAGTCTATTTATTGTTGGCTGTATGACATTCCTCGTCATGCAACGTGCTACTCGACGGAGTGAGTTAGATCTGTAAGGGCAGCGACAATCGGCAATCGGTGCTCCCTGTGCACCGGATGACGGACCTGTCAATATGATATATTAATAATAACTTTATCATCACTATCACCATAGACGTCATCATCATTATCTTCCTATATGTAACATGTATATGTTATATTATGTACGTGTCACACGCTAATGAAAGATGGTTAACGAACGATCTACTTCCACAGTATAAACTTCAACAACCCGAACACCGGCAAACCGGCTAACCTCGCCAACTCCGCCGTGCTCCGGATGCTTGAAGAGGAGGAGCGCAACCGCAAAGGATATCCCAGTTAGTTTAATTACCACTACGTCCCTTAACTCTTTAACCCTTCATTAATTGCATACCTACAACATTACGACCTATGTAGGTGTTTTTGCTTATAGTACTTAATTATTACTTTATGATAAATCATTTTCGATTAAAGGGCAATAATGAAAGATCAAATATGGTCAAGGGTTTTTGTTCTGTTGCACAGTACCTACATTGTTAAATAAATAAAATTGTAAAGAATTACAGCAAACGTTAGTAAAAATACACAGGGGAGTATTGTAAGATCGAAGTGATCGTTGAAAGATTAAATTATTTTCGCCCAATACTGATTAGTAATTGTTGAAAAGAGAATAAAGTTAAGATAGGACCGACTACACTTAAACAGATTAGTGTAATGCTTGTTAACGCTACTAAAATTTCCCAATGCTTTGCCAGAATTAGACCCCACTCAAGTGCAGGCGATTTTGGAGAACCTGGTATATGTTAATCGTCGGTTTGATCGCTACTGGCCTCCCGCCGGGACGCGAGCGGCCCGTCGTTGGGATGGCCAGCTCAACGCCAACTCACAAATACACTCAGAATTATTGAAAGCTACGAAAGGTACCCACGGGATTGCTAGAGTAGACTCAGCTTTCATGTAGCACATTTGTTCGAATGTAACAATCATCGTTAGATACAGCAATCATTCTTCTAGAATATTCTAGTTGACTTGTTGTGCATGATTCGCACTTATTGCCACCAATAGGTACGCATTTCACTGAGCATATATTGTACAAAAATGATTGCGACACACTGAATATGAATATATGCACGTTGTCTGACATGGATGAATCATTGAACCCGAAATACACATATGTAGGTAAACATACCTATTGTTCGTTCGTCAGAGAGTAACGCCCGGTTATTCAATTTCGTCCGTGAGAACCTTTTTCTTGCACCTTAGTGACGAATACAGCTCATTAGTAAAAACAATTTGGCAGTGATTGGAAACTTGTCATTTAGTAACTGTCACTGATGGTGGTAGTACACGTCCGACAACGAAAGAATATCGACGGCGACATGCCTGAGACAGTATTTGTTGGTAAAATTATCATTGTTTGTGTAAACTTGTGTACCTAATAATATTATTAAGTGTTGTGATACTAGGCAGTTAATCGGTTCATTGGTAGCATCGTATTTTATAATATTGGATACAATCGTAAAGCGTGGTGAAGAAGTCTATGTTCGTTAATAAAAGATTAGATAGCGGTCTCAAACTTAATAATCTCACGTCCATGTTAAACCTTCAAACATAAATCGTGTTTGTTCAAAATTTTTCAGAAAACAACGTAATAATACATTCAAATCAATTTTCATATCAAATTACATAGAGAATTACATAGGATTCATAATGAGTAATATTATTGAATACAACTCGTGGTTACAATTACCGCTTTGCTTCCGAATACATTTCGTAAAAAAACTCCATCGACATCCATGCATCCATTTCATCGTTTTATTGTTCCACACGCGTTTCTTCCCATTATTATTGTTTCGGATCTGTTATAGCAAAATATTTTCAATTGTACTGTAACTATTGTAAATTTAATTGAAATATTGCTCTATTAAAATATTGCTCTATATTGAAATGATTTTTCGCACTTTTTTGCTTTAAGTATGTGTAATTTACATACAATAAAGTACATTTCAATGAATGACGTCTGCACACACACAAAAACCGAAACATGTTAAAGAAGTAAATATCTACTAGTTTAAATAAAATCACATAAAATGGTTGCCACACTCTTAAACTTGAAAGTTTTCGCACTGTATTAATAATGTCATCAACTTAATGATAGGTAATATATTTTCCGTAACAATACTCTTTTCTATCTTTTATCTTATCTGCATCTCTCTTATAAATGATTAAGAATCAGTATTATTGCTAAGTGACGAAATGTATTTCGACACACATTCGTAGACATGTGTAAATATTATATTGTTTCTTCAACCATATGCTAGAGAGCTTTACTCTAATAAAATTCTAAAAAGTGAATTGTTCATCATCTCAATCATTTCAATTCTATTTTTATATCGACCTTTGACTCTCGATACACGGCTCTCGTCGAAGTATAATATACGCACAGTTTTGTTTGACGCAACCTGTGCCTATTTCAGATGACTACTTTTGCGGGCGCACGTGTGATTCAACGGCTAATATTAAATACGTTCCGAAGGATGCAAAGTACGAATGAGTATATTTCGATTCGCGAACACTCACAGTACCAAACATACATTTATTACACATACGAGTATCTCAATAGATATGTTGGCCTCTATCGAAGTTGATATAGAAATCATTGTACAAATTTTCCACGAATCCAGCTCATCAGTCGGTAACAATAATACTCTATTCCCTTTATACCTCGATTAATGTTAGAAGTAATATCTGTTTGTTAATCGCATTGCTACGGTTTGTGTAAGTCTATATTTATATTGCCTTATTACATTAATGTGTCAAACGCTAGTGAATATTTAAAAACAAATTAACAAACGAATATATTCAAACTATGCACGTCGATTTTAGATAATAAAATTTATATCAATACTAATTTTGATTTAACATTGTGCTTACTAAAGTTCCCAATGGTTCAAATTGCTCACAAACACGAACACAGCGATAAAAAGCACATTAAAAAAATCTAGCTGATTGTTGAGTCAGGCGGGCTAGGCTGCCAGACGCTGTTCTGAACCAAACGCTTTAGTAACAATAACAAATACTGGCCGTGATTCATTTCGATAAAATACAAAAACACCTGAGCTATCGAGTAACAAATCATCTGTACAAAATATTGCCGTATACCTACATGTTATCATTAGCTACAATAACCACGTTGATGTCTTGACAAATGTGTTCAGCCCCTGGCTTACAAACAGTGTACATTTTATATGTAGGTTTGTGTATCGGATATAATAAGGGTATTTTCCTTCAACCACTATTAGTTAATTACTACACAATAAGGAACATTGTTGCTATTTTTAATCATATTGGTGACGTATATTGCTATTATGAAATGTTATATGAAATAACGTAGCGTAATAAAAAATCTGATTATATGAAAAAAGTCCATAACACTACAGTTTGCAGCGGGTTTTTTATATTAAGTGAATTATAAAATTAACATTTGATGGTTTATAATGCAGCAACCATGCATAACCAGCAAACAAATATTTCGTAATGTTGACTTATTGCTCAGTCAACAGCAAGAACAAGATAGTTACGGTGTTAGTAATCACATTGTCCACTATTTGAAGATCGCGGAAAAGCTCGCTCGTTTCAATGTATTTCATCGAATGAAACAACTTCTGGATCGGTCGAATGTTAATGTTGTAATTTATTCGGCTGTGTCTATTCCGACTTGGAACATGTGACGTTCTATATTAGAAGTCATGGTCTACAGCGATGTATGTGGGAAAGAGAGGGAGGTCCAGCAGTGGTGCGCTCTCTGAAAATATAATATGTGATAGTTATTTGCGCACGGACTCACCTGGCGAACGCGCCAAGATAGTCTCAAACGTCGTTCTGTCCGGCGGCAGGCCGCACTGACGCGCGCTCCAAGCATTCTCCTCGTAAGTTCCACACATTACTACAGCATTAGAGACATACTTTTTATCTGCACGTATAAACAGCTCGTAGTAGCCTTATGTGTCTAACGTTTGAGCTTATATAGAAAAAAAAATATTTTTTTTCTATGCGTGACTTAAACTCGATTTGAAATTTCAAAGAGCTTCTATTTTTTTTATTGTAAGCCTGCAATAATAATTTAATTGCAACACCTGTTTTGAATATGTAATTAACAATAATTGTTATTGGTTATTACCGAGTTATTTGAAAACAATTTTATTTTAGACATATTACTGTATACTAAATCGGTTACAATATATCCAATGCATCATCTTAACAAAACTATAGTAGTCGTTTCGCAACAACTTGATTAAAATTTAATTAAGCGTAAAGCCAATCCGCAGCGCCGAATAGTTTCCGAAGCCGCACAGTCGCAATAATATTACGATCAAACTTAGTTCCGAATAGTTTTCACTTGTGTACACCAACTGGCTTTGTACACTTTCTTGAAGTGATTATCTAACTCCATACACGCTTTTCACTTCACTGTACAATCACATACAAAAATCGTTTTCCACCTCTAAATGTTTTGGATGTAATATAATGCCATGATATGAATAAGCATAAATAAATTTTATTCCTTTAATTTATAAAGTAAATTATTGGTAATTATTCGTTGTAAGTATCCATAAATACCAGAATCATTATTACAAAAAAATACATAGCTACCTACGTATTGTTTGTCTATTATTAGTAAAATTAATCGTACGACACACCTTCGAGCACACCTGAATTATTAATCGATGAGTCTCCGTGTTTCAAATATTGTATTCGAAATTCGATTCATATAAAAGCAAAATTTTTATTTTTTCTTCAATCTTCTGGCGCAAATCCAAAAGCTCGGTGGGCCAGGCTAATTTGAAGCGGAATGTGTCATAATAACTAGGCATCTCCGCGTTGGGTGCCGAAATGTGTGGTCTCCAGATAGCATCGTGGCGAGATTGCTAGCGCTGATAGATACAACTGTTCGGTAACGTGTTTTTTTTAAACATAAACTTCTTTTGATCGCAACAGGCGTCAAATTACATAGCGATAGTACAGATTTACGCAACGAATACTATAGTAAGCTGTTGTTGCAGGTCAGAAGAAAGTAGTTTGGCCGCCAGCGCCAGAGACCAACGGCTACCATCAGCCACAACAGGTATTCTAACATGCTCATTGAATTTGATGTAAATACGATCGAGGGCAAGTTATAGCAAAAATCAAACGCTTTAAGGTGGCGCCAAGCACTCATATTTACGCATGTATATACCACCGCTTATATTTAAGTTATGTATCTTCACATAACACAAGAATTCGGTTCCAAGCTTTATATATATTTACGTTTTATTATGTTCTAATTATGGGGGCTATCCATCGGCCGCATCATAACTTACCATCGGTAAAAACACAAAAGACTAGCGATGCACTTCGAATTTAATTTTATTGTATAGTAAACTAAAATTCTGACAAAATGGAAGAGGATGAATTTATCAGTTCTCAAGATTCCGGGATTTTATTCATCTATTGACTAATAATTTAAAGTGCACCATCACACGCCACTAGCTTCAATTATGCTTATACTGCAAAAAAAAAAGACGAAATAATTTAGAAATTGACGGTATGTTGCAAAATGTCTCAGCTCGCTATATGGAAAGCCCCTTTAGTTTGGTTTATCCCCTACAGCAGAGTCCCGCGACATACAACGGCGCGCAGCACTCTCCACAACAACAACAACTACCACAACAACAACAACAATATTTCGCTCCGCAGACCCAAGCCCAATACCAACCACCATACCAAGCTCCTCCAGCGCAACCCCAGAACCAATACCCCCAATATCAAACGCCACAGTCGCAATCGCAGCCCGCGTTCTGTGAGGCACGGCGCCAACAAGCCACAGGGCTGAGTAAGCTGATCCCGGTGGGACCCGGAGTGACCGCGTCTCCAGTAGGCCAGCCCTACAAGCAGGGCCCGTTATCGCCAAGTGCCCAGCCCTACCGCCCGCCGCAGAACCGCTGGGCGCCCGTACCAGCCCCTGCCTCCCCGCAGGTATCCCGAGTTGCAGATGTGTCATCACCGCCGCCTTCTACACCTATTCTACACTTTACTAACATTATGAATGCGCTTTTTAAATGCATATCGCTAAAAATGTAATATTCTTACGTATAAATATCTCCTAATAACATAAACCAATAAATATTAAAGACAAATATGTCCAAAGAATGCTTCATTGGTCGTGTTGGTTTCAAGTGCTACTGCCGAACGAGAAGTCCAAAGTTGAAATCCCGGGTCGGGCACTATTGGATTTTTCTAACTTAGATTTTCTAATAGTAGCTCTGAGTCTGGAAAAATGCCCGGTATATCGCAATAGGCTTACCACCTATTTCATAGTGGGACGTAAACGTCACTGGTGAACCGTAGGAGTGTACTACACTCCTCTGCCTACCTCTTCGGAAATTACAGGCGTAATGTTACGTTGTGTTACATTTATCAAACACTAAAAGCTTCATTAGTGTGCTTAAAATCCCACGTCTTATATAATAATAAATAAAATATTATATATGAATATGTTCTAAGACTAAAAAGAAATGCATTTTGTATAGTTGTTTTACTTACATGTTTTAAATCGTTATATGTGAACACTATAAAAAATAGTTAATTGAGCCAGGCGTTATTGTACGAGAATCTGTAGCTACTTGATGATGTACGCATACCGTGACGCAGTGTGCACCGTCCATCCTGCCACTAACAACACATGCGCGTACAAACAATATACGGTCTATAAAGTATGCATCATCATACGTGTCGATACCCACACGTGCTGCGTAAAACGGAGCATCTTCCGATTTATAAACCGTGCAATGGACTAGAAGAATGTAATGAAGTATTATCCTTCGATATTAAACATAGATGCGTTTACAGCCGGGTGGCCAAAGACCCCAGTACTCGCCCCAACCGCAGTACTCGCCGCAGCCGCAGTACTCGCCGCAGCCACAATACTCTCCGCAACCGCAGTACTCGGAACCTGTATATCCGCCCCAGAAGCCGTTTGAGCCTCCACCGACCACCATTACCCTCAGACAGCAA
>DWDV01000188.1:0-19547 GCA_018245615.1 Mimoniades ocyalus | reverse complement strand
ACGCTGCTAGTGCGTTCGCTTGCATAGAAAGCTATGTGTTACATTTTTTTGCGGTTTCAGACTTGCGGTTAAACGCGCGCGGTTAACCGCAGTGCGTTCTCAGCCTTAAAGCTGACAAAGTAATAACAGAACTATGCTCTGTTTACAAAATACGAACAAATAAATGAAAATATAAATGCTTTTATTAACTGGAAAACGATTTTATATCTCGAAAAAATGCGAATATGAGTTATATACATCATTCGAATCAGAAAAAAATACTGCATTGAATGATCACTTTCCAATTCCAACTGCAAATTCCAACTGCATTGACAACATCTCTTTCCAGCGTCCATATATGTATTTTAAAATATAAATGATTATGAATTTAATATTACAACAGTTACATTACAAAGAAATAAAACATAATTGTTGAAGATTTTTACTTGTATACATATAATGTATAGATGGTGGAATTTGCATATGGTTACTTTGGACAGTGCTACCACTATCCACAAAGTATTTTATATTGAGACAATTTTTAATACAGTCAAGAGGATGATTACCATTTTAAGTGCATACCTATTACTAACTATTCTCAGACTGACACAGATATGAGTCAGTTGTCCATTTTTTATTTTGTGCTTGCCCTTTGCCCACTCAAATTGTTTACTGAAACACTTACGCTAATGGTACCCAGAACATGTGAGGCTGCTAAGGAATCCAGACATGACACATAATTGGCGACGAGGACACTGCAACGTTGGTCTCTGCTGCCCTTCACCTTCACATACACTCCTGTTCAAGAATAGTTTCAAATGAGAACATACATTACAAAAATGAAGCCTGAAGAGATCTGATCCATTTTGGACCTTATATTTGTCTCATCGGGGTGTACAAAATGTACAATCTATTAATGAAATAATAATAATTATTATTATACAGTTGAACTTCGATAACTCGAACCTAGATAAGTCGAAAACCTCCATAACTCGAAAAAATGTTTTGTTCCCTTCCCTTTAAGCCCTAAAACCTCCATTACTCGAAATCTCAAACCTCTACATGTCGAAATATTCAGTAGGTCCCTGCAAGCCATTTTGGTACATATTTTCCCTCTATAACTCGAAAAATTAAATTTTATCTCTATATCTCAAATATGGCAATGTTTTATTTTAGAACCTTTACAACTCAACCCACTTTAAAAATTTGCAGGCATTGTAAGTATACCATTGTTCATTAGAAAACAATTTGGAAGTATACAATAAATAGAATTACCATTTAAGAAATTTATGACTCACTTTGACATGTGTTTGCCTTTTTTATTTTTATATTGTAAGGATATTTTGAAACAATAATTTAGTTTATTCATACTATATTGAAATATGTTTGTTACCTCTGTAACTTTAATTTCTATTTATTTCACCTCTCTAACTCAGAATTAGTAAGAATGAATTTCAACCTGTTTTGTCAAATCAAAACCCACTTAAGTCGAAAACCTCGATAAGTCGAACCCTCTATTAGCCGATTTTTTTGTTGGCTCCCTTGAATTTCAACTGATAGAGGTTCTACTGTACATGTAATCTTATGCCAACAAGTATATTTCAGCTGTCTGGTTACCATGGATGAGGCTGTGACTAATTCAAGATAATTAGTCTGATATTATGTATAGAATATTTTTACTTAAGACTAGTTTCCAAAGGTTATTGACCTAAAGTTTACAGACATATTTTATGCACCCTCTATTTCTATAATCCAATACTAACAATACATTACATTTGATATAACATAATGTGTGTATATCTACTGTGAATGCCTCATTGGTTCTGTTAGTTGCAAGCACAACTGACATTAAAGAGGACATTCATATCCCGGGTCAGATGTAATTGGATTTTATCTTTATCACAAGATATGTTTTTAAAGATATTAATAATAGGATACACAGTGTATATACTACTTTACAATTCAGGACATATGTCTGTGATGTAACATTGCCATAGACATAAGACAAATGATTCCCACTTCTTCTGAAGAGACAAAAAGTAAAGGATATACATATATATAACATCCTGTTACAAGTGACCTTCATGGATTCTGACCTAGCATGACCATTGGTTCACTTCTTCATCTAAATGTAAAATAAAAAAATAAAAAAAAACATTGCTCAGCATCATAAAAATGAAAATAAATAATTTCAAAAGTTACCTCTGCATAACTATTTGATAAAAGAAAAACAAAGATGTATCTGGTCTCCAGAGGCATTAAGCATCTATTTTGTTGTTTCAATAATCTATAATAATAGTGAGAAAATAATGTAACACATCCCTGAATCTGTCATTTCTTATCTTACATCTTCACAACATGTGAGCAAAATCTTAAAAAGAAACAATGAGAAATCAGATTGCTTGAACAGAAATATAATAGTCAACCATTATGAATTTACAATCATTAATTAATTATTTTCACAAATACTTCCATTCCTTTGGACAGTAACGTGTTTATAAATAACAATACAAGTACTGAAATAGAACATAAATATGAAAGTATATGGCAATTCAATTGGAACTAACGATTGACGTTACAATGTAACTGATGAAAGTTGTTATTTTCTATTAACGTTTTGGAACAATCTACTGAATCTTTGAAGTTATCCTGAATCTATATTTAATTACAACGTTTAACTCACCAAATGTCCAGCAGGCGAGAGTCGACAGAACTTGCCTCACTGCAGATTTATTCGGCAATATTATAGAAGCGATCCATAAAACTAACGCCAGCACAGTCCGAAATGCCATTAGTATTAGACCAAATGGTAAGTACAATAGAAACTGCAGCACATTTTCACCACAAAACCTGCAACATAATGAAAATATTCGCGTAACAATAATTTCGAACAGTATTGTTACCAAATACTTGAAACGAAACTTGCACATAAACTTTCCCTAAATTTTTGTGGATTACCTGTCATCGTTGATCAATTTGTCTACTGTTACAACCATTGCTCCACAGTTCACTTTCAAAAATGATACTCCTCTATAAATGACATGAGCTACGATATTGGATAATTTATTAAAGTGCGATTATCAGTACCTACAGGAAAATTGCGATTTGTAACCCTACATACGTACGTATTCAATGTTGGTGTTGCTATCATCAATTTTCATGGTCAAAATGAAATACATTAATTTTATTATAAAAATATTAAAAGGTATTAAACGCACCAGTAAACATAATAAAATTAAACATCGTTTATAATATGTATTTGACTACAAAACGCATTAAATATCTTGTAATTAAATAAATAATAAAACTATTTTATTATCATTTTAATTTAATTTCTTAATAAATATGTTAATGCGTTAAGAGAATAATCCTTACCACGAGGTGACTGCAAATAATTATTAGAGTTCAAGATTGTAACGAATATTAACTTCATTAACTTTTCATACTTATAAACTACGAGGGTAATCATCTAAATATTTTGAAGGCGTCTTCAACACTTTTTACACTTTTACACAACAGATTATAAATTATTATTTTTATTTTATATAATTAGATTAAAACTTGATGTCAGAGCAGTTATTATAAAGCGAGTACACTAATTTACGTAACATTAAACCTTGGAAAACAAGGTGGAGTACTCTCTTACGTTTCACCAATCACGCTTACGTCCAAGAGCGGATCCAGCTTTGGCGTCGAAGGGAGGTCACATAGTCGTGGTCAAGTCACAAAAAGTTATAATTTTATTTTTATAACAATAGACACAGGTAAAAAGTAGGTATTTTATTAATAAATGCAAGTATTGTACTTAAAAATACCTACCTATATTTAAATAACAAAATCAATTTTTATTTACGTTGTCTTATTTTACGTTTTTATGGACGTGGACCCAGCCCAGGGGGGAGGGGGGGTCATGACCCGCATTACCCCCCTCCCTGGATCCCTTGCTTACGTCCCATCATTGAATAGGGATTGCCATAGACCAGTACTAGGTATATACTCAAACTAAAAGACATTTAATTTGGTTATTAAATCATAAATATATTTATAAATACACATAATAAACTTTGTAATCTCTCATTTAGGGACTTCTATGAAAAACGATATAATAAAAACTAATATGATCAAACATTACATTGGATGGGTGACGGTTTTAACTTTTTAAACACTGATGTCAAAGTCATCGGCTGCCGTATCTGTCTTGTAGTTTTATTACATCTTGTTCCAAATTGTCATTTGTCATTGTCAGTCTCAGTGAAATATAAAGAAAAAGAAGGGAGGGTTGTTTGATTGAATAACAAAGAAAAGGAGGCACTTATATTTTTATGTGTTTTCTACTGCTGTTCTAATAATTCTAAGCACTTTAAGCATCTCATTTAGCTTCATTAGTTTATACTTTGATACGTTTATGATAGTTTACGTGAAACAGGAATTGGAATAAATAAGCAAGGTCGAATTCCATATTCAGAAAGTGTTCAAGATTATTATTCGCAATAGTTATAGAAATTATATTGATGGAAAGCATAATATCGTCGGGGGGCGAAAATACGACGGATGTGGATGATGACCCTAGAGGGGGTAGTAGTGGAGAACAGTTTCGTGAAGCTGTCCAAGAGCCCACGTCTCGACACACATGTTCTGCGGCGCTCAATGAAATGGAAGAAAAAATGCGTCGCAAACTGCAATTTTTCTTCATGAATCCAATTGAGAAATGGCGTGCAAAACGAAAGTTCCCTTATAAATTCGTTGTGCAAGTTATTAAAATAGTTCTAGTGACGTTCCAGCTTTGCCTTTTCGCTCATAACAGATACAATCACGTGAACTACACATGGGACAACCGTATAAGCTTCTCGCACTTGTTCTTGCTTGGATGGGACTCAACCCGTGAAATCAATGCATATCCTCCTGGTGCTGGCCCCCTTGCAGTTTATAAGGTGAATGAATTCTTTGACGCTTTGGATTACGCATTTGCTGGATATTCAAATTTATCCAACGCAATAGGGCCCTACTCATATGATGATGAGAATAATGTCATGCCGGAGCCAGTGTTCTGTCAGTACAACTACAAAGAAGGTATCATCCATGGATTCAATGAAAGCTATGAATTCAATTCGGAAATTATAAAAAATTGCACAAATTTCACTACAATAGGGGACAACACCTTTAAATCAAAGCTATTTTTACAAGACACTGGAATGAATATTCATTTTGCATCTCTGGTCAGAGCAGAACTTAAATTTTCATTGAAAACTATAAATTTCCGAGCGGCTGGTCCTATTACTCCTCCAGACTGCTATAGGTTTGATGTAGCAATAGTTTTCGACAATGAAGACCATGATGGACAAATGTCTTTAGTACTTGAAGCAGAACCTCATAAATTGGCTTGCAAAGGAGATAAGGAATACATTACCGACAATAAGATTGATCAAATATTACGAAGCATTCTGAATATCCTAGTTATTTTGATATGTTCATTATCACTTGTCCTTTGCAGTAGAGCTATATATAGAGCACAGCTTCTGAAGGAACTGACAGTCCAGTTCTTTAGAAGATCCTACAATAAAGAACTGAGTCTCGATGGGAGGTTGGAATTCCTGAACATATGGTACATCATGATTATTGTGAATGATATACTCATTATCATGGGCTCCTCTATAAAAGAGCAAATTGAACGCAATCAATTTACTCATGACCAATGGAATGTATGTTCTCTATTTCTGGGCACAGGGAACCTTTTAGTTTGGTTTGGAGTTTTGAGATACTTGGGATTCTTTAAGACATACAATGTTGTAATATTGACTTTGAAAAAAGCAGCTCCAAAGATATTCAGATTTTCATGCTGTGCTTTGCTGCTCTATGCTGGATTTATGTTCTGTGGATGGCTGATTCTGGGACCCTATCATATGAAGTTCCGTTCACTGGCAACCACATCAGAATGTCTATTTTCGTTGATCAACGGTGATGATATGTTTGCAACGTTTTCAATAATGTCTAAGAAATCTCCAATGCTATGGTGGTTTAGCCGAGTTTATTTATACTCATTTATTAGCTTGTATATTTATGTTGTATTAAGTTTATTCATCTCTGTGATAATGGATGCTTATGATACTATTAAACAATATTATAAGGAAGGCTTCCCGAAAAGTGATTTGCAACAATTCATTGGCGAGATAGCTATTGAAGAGGTGTCCTCTGGTTTGTATAGATGTCAAAGTTCATCATCCTTAAATGCTATAATGAACTCATTATGTTGCTGTAATGTTTACCGAAGTGCATATTCCAAAATAGGTAGTGGAACATCAACTGTGAGCATGTTGTAGAGATTGATATTATCAATTAATTATTGGTATATGTACATGTGGCAGCATAATGTAAATATTATCACTAGTGATAAGGCTGAAATATTTGTACAGTGTAGGAATGATATATGGATATAATATTGTAACCGTTACCAGTAACAGAATGTTACAGGAGCTACCAAAGAACTAAGATAGAGGTAGTTGAAATGTTATTTTTTTTAGAATAAATCATGTGTATTGTTGTTTCTTTATGTGTGTATAAAGAGATTTTGCATGTATATCAGAAATAAATTATGATTGTTATTTTTATATGTTGTTTTTCTATGTTAGCACTAATGATGAGTCACTGACTCCTCTGTAATAGCCCATTTGTTATGATCATAAAGAAATATTAAAGTCATGAATGACTTATAACTCAGTATGTTAGTCAGCTATGTTTTCAATAAAAATGGATGCACTGACTGTTGTGATATGAAGATAGATTACATCCCTTGGAAAGGCTACTTAGAATAAAGGCTTAAAGCAACCCCTGAAAAAGTGTAGTAAGGGATGAAGGATGGTACGGGTATTATTGATGGATCTAGAGCGGAATGTGTGAGCTAGCATGAATTCCATAAGTAAATTGTGAATAAATATCAGTTTTATTACATGCACTGCTCTTATATTGCTGTGGCAGTATGTTTTGGCTAAGGAAGGAAAATTATTTCATAATTCATAACATGCGGGTAAGTTTCTATTTTAAACTCTCATAACATGTTAAGGAAAATTCTTCACTGCACCTTGCCTTTTAAAGCAAATAATACCACTTTTAATTTATACTCAATATTTTCCAGTCTGATGCATTGATTGCGTTAAACGA
Organism: Mimoniades ocyalus; assembly: GCA_018245615.1. Classification (NCBI taxonomy): domain Eukaryota; kingdom Metazoa; phylum Arthropoda; class Insecta; order Lepidoptera; family Hesperiidae; genus Mimoniades; species Mimoniades ocyalus. The sequence continues at coordinate 12,413 of DWDV01000188.1, read as the reverse complement.
GTTGAATAAGAAGGTACACATGTTTAATATTGGCTTATAATTATTGTGCATTTAGTCGGTCCATATCATAGTGTTGATATTAGTCGCGATCTAAAGTGGCGGAACACATTAAACTATAGGTAACTATTGGCAGTACAGAGTGTATTTAAAGGTTAGAGGCATGACATCTGCAAACGAAGATAGCTCAGTTATAAAGTACCTACAATCACCGTTTTGCACCAGCCAATGACTAAAGTACAATATTTGCATTTGGAGCCATCATGAACGTGATCACTTTATCTTGTCCTAATGTTTAACAACATAGATACCTAATATTCAACCACAATATTATTTCGTCAAAATGTTTACCTACAGAATTCTTTGCCTTATGTATGAGAATTTTACATTATCGGAATTCACATTAAACATTTAAATAGTACGTTAGTTCCACGCAGACGGAGTATTCGTACGAGAAGAGAAGTTACCAAAAGCGAGAACGATTTTCTCTCAAACCATTATTTTATTATGCACTCATTTGCCTACCTAAACACAATATATTAAGGTTCGCAAACAGTAGTGAAAACGGTTTGGTCCGCTACTAATTTAACTATGTAATTTAGTCTTGTTGGTCGTCAGCTTAGTAGGAGTTCTGCTTAGGAACACAGGCAGTATAAGTAGGGTAGTAAACTTTAAATAAATCGAGACCAAGACTTGCCTACCTATCTAGAGGCTAAGTACCTACTGGCTGATGAGAAATTCAGAAGTCTTCTAAAATGTCTATCTATATCACTGCCCCGTAAGAGACTTGGTGTGGTGTTAGGTACAATTATAATTAACTAAATCAAATATTTATTACCTGTGTTAATGTACCCATGTAATTCTAACCAGAAGTAGGTAGGTACTCTAATTACATAATTTTGATTCAATCTTACTCGTATTTAAAGTTTACGTGTCCCCTATGGTAAAATCTTTCATATTCAATAAGCGTTCATATTCCGCTAACTCGAAGGAGTCGTAACAGCAGTCCTAGGTCATGAGTACGTCTATGAGGCGAGTGTGTTGGTATTATTAGACGAGCATGTAGGTATAACCAGTTTGTTGAAAGTAGAAAAGGCGTGGCAAACTTGTCGCGATCACCGCAGCTGGATATGATATATGGATATCTTTTGTCTACCTCTGTAAATGTAACAAGAAATAAATCTTATCTTCATTTCACGCTTGGTAGCTTTTGTAGATTTGTGATCGCCTGACCTCGACGGCTCTGACTAAATTTTACTGTAGCATCGACGAATTATTGCTTTGGAAGGGGCTCATTTCTTGCAATGCTATTCGCTATCTATATATACTACACTTACTTTACGCTATGTTTGAAGTCGTATATATTCGCAGTAACGGTTTATTTTTCACTTACACTCCAATAATAACAGAATAGGGTCAGTGGCGTAGCGTGGGTTTCAGCCGCCCGAGGCGGAAGAAAATGTTGCCGCCCCCTTAAAAATTCTTTAAAAGTAGTTGGTCTTCTGAGAATCTCGAGGAGCAAAAAAAAAGAAAGACAGCTGTCGCGTCTTTAAAAGTATGTATACCTATATGTTTGATCTCCTGAGAATCTCCTCCTGAGAATTTAAATAATAAATACCAAGAAAATGGAGATCAAAGAGACTCTAGTTTGACGGTGAATATCATAACAACGAAAATAGATAGAGCAATAGTTACCTACTTTGGAGAATTTGTTCATTAGATCATTAACTTTAATAAAACGTGCAAAAACGACTGTGTTAACGACCCCGTTTTGAAGTTAGAGATCAAACATTAATACAAAACAAGTTTTATTTTTATTATTTCAAATAGTTTATTTTTTTCGAAGCTTATGTTCGATATTCTTATTTATTTTATTTGCTTAGCTAAGTACACTTTCTAGCTTTCAAAAGATACTACTTTGACGAAAATACACCTTTCCCAGACAAAGAAATAAAAAAAATAATGAAATAGAAAGGTTTTTAATAAAAAAAAATTAATTTGCTTTTATTTTCGGAAAAGCTAAATAAAAAAAAATGTTTTTGGCGGTAATTTTTTGTCTAGTATCTGCACACTATTATTACAACTAAGCTATTATTACACTATTATTACAACATTATTAAATCTAAGCTATTTACGCAGGTATACTCTGGTACATTAGTTAGGAGTATGGGGTTAGGATTTTAGCATTAAGTGGTTAGGATTAGGTGGTGACGCAACATGCGCAACGCATGTCCGACGCAGAGGCGTAGATACCCGCTGCTTGCTGCGTCGCGGTTAAACAGCACAATGTTTTGGTGTGCCGCATAGGTACATTACGGAATGCAGTTTAAGTGTTTATACCGCATGGACAAGCAACGCTATGTAGGTCGTTGATTGCGGAGTTTTTTATTATTATTTACACGATGCGTTTTGTTTAACAAAGTTTTCCATTATCATGATCACTGTTATCGTTCCGCTGTTTTAGCGCTCTTAAAGCGTTCTCCTATGAACGTGTGGGTTCGGTTCTCGTTTTTAATTTAGCGCGAAAATATTGATAATTGTATATCGCTTAATATTTATACTGATTGCGACTTGATTGCTTTTTAATGTTACGTATTGTGTATTAACATAGCGTTTGGATAGCGTTTTCTGTGCGTTTTACAGTAGTTTTAACGTTGTTATTGAATGTATCGCTACATCCGATGTTTTGTCGTAATGATATACTACCTATATACTTATACGGTATACATTACTTACATTCGTGTAGGTACGTAATATTTAAAGTAACGTCACGTCTGTAATCGCCAAAGAAACAAATCCGAAAAGTGTAATATACTTCCAGCTATTATTACCATACACCAAGAATAAATCCAGACTCCGAGCCGCAGCTTGAAATTTTAAATAAAAATTGTAATGAAAATGATAATAGTTTCACCACCTGTTCCTTAATACGACAACGTAACTGCTGAAACGTGGGAGTTTATTACACTCCTTTGTTACGTCCTCTATAAACATACATCATTTCATGGTCTGTTAACTACCTATTCGCCAAATTTTTCTTATAATAATTTGCCAAACAAATATCCTTTTAAGAAAAAACCAAAAACGCTTATAACAATTTGGCAAATACGTAACAGTACCTACATACCATAACAGCCTTATTGAAGTGATTGTTTTCAAAATAGTTCGTGATGTAACGAAACTTCAAAATAGTTTGTTGTCGAACGTAAATATACGTTGTGTAAAATAGTTCGTGAAAAAACGAAAGTGTGAAATAGTTTGTAATAAAACGAACGATAAATATCAAATAATTTGCCGGACCTTATACAATCAACTAACTGACCTCAACACTTCGGTGCTTAGATAATTTAATGACTATAATGTACTTTTTTACACTCCATTTGCAATTCGAACGGATCATTATTTCATTGCACTCTTGATTGCCTACGTGACAGCTCTTGAAACAGCGGTGCTCAATCTTCACGTAATTTATCGTACCGGGAGTATGAGATAATAAACAAAACTTATAATAAACGTCTTTTCTGTTCGGTTAAATATACTTTTGCGTAGAAACATCGAGAATGCTGATAGGTGAATAAAAACATAATAATTATTAAACTTATACAACTTACAGTTCTCTAGAATGTTCTCTAAGACGTGTGAAGTGTTTTGATTCGCAGTTTGTTGGCGTTGCAAACTACGGTCTTAACTTTCTCATTCTTGGAAAAGATCGGTCTCCGGCAATAAAACAACAAAGGCTTGATGATGATGACCGAAAATGTCATTGAAAATCACTGTAAAACCGACCTCGAGGGCCGATAACATGCTAGTAAACTTCCAGTCTATAGCCAATTAGTATAACCGAAATTCCATTGCTAAAAGTTTGAGAGCCGCTACTTTTAATTTTTCAACGCTGGCCGCCACATAAAGAATATAAGCCAAATTGACACAAGGAAACACGGCTATTGTTACCCGAGACGCGAGTCCAACGTTTTGTTAACATAAAACTTTGTTATGTTTGTTTTTGTGACAACGTCTCAATCAAGTACGTGATGGTGGCTCGGTGAATGGCGTACGGTAGTGTCCGTGGCCGCGGCCGACGACACGGGGACGCGTTTTACTGCGAACGTAAAGCGTAACATCTTGTATTCCCCGAAGAGGTAGGCAGGAGTGTAATATCCACTCATATGTTTCACCAGTTGCGTTTACGCTCCGCTATGGAATAGCGGGTGAGCTTATTGCCATACATCGAGCATTGATTCAAACTCTTAGCCAATAATAATTTTTTGTACTAGAAATTCTAAGTTAGAAAAATCCAGTAGTAAATTATCCGGGATGTGGATCCAGGGCCACACGATCGGTAGCCGCGCTATCTCGACCTACGAGACAGTCTAACTACAAACGATAAACATAATGATCAACATAATGCCAGTAGCGATGTGTCCATTGAGAGTGGTTGCTATGGTAACCATGTAAACAAGTGGCGAGTAGTGAACATCCGCAGATCTGCAATAATAGAAATAGAATCTCTTATTTGCAGAATTAAACTATATTCAGTGATACGAACAGGTCTATTTTCAGAATTTAGATACCTACATCGATTACAATAGATATTATAAAACTAGGAGTTAAATATAGGCGCAAAGGAATTGTTATTTTCGACACTAGTACATACATAGGTATTTTGATTTACTTTTAAACAAAGAGAGTAGGAAAATAGCAGGCAACAGACATAAGTGGCCATAGACAATTTTGTTACTTGCTAAATGTATTTTAATTCGACGAATATCGAGCTATTTTTATCATAGTTATAATTGTACTATTAAACATTTGTTGAGTGTTTGTATACATTCTTTTACACCTCATGTAATTTCTTAACTGTCCTATTTCCGTATGTCTGCGATTGGCGAGAGTTCATGTGGATTCATTCATCATTCGTTCATCAATGTATAGGTTTTTTGTATGGAAATAACTCGAACTTTGGGAACGGACGCTGGTCATTAAGAATTCGCTCTAGAAAAAAATCTGTATATAATGACGGACTGAGCAGAGCTTTTTATTTGTTGCTCGTAATGAAACAGAGATATGATAGTGTCTTTTTAACTGAATACATTTACGATGTTTGTAAAAAGCACTATAAAAAGTATTAATCAGTTCATCGCTGGTCGCTTATTCGCTGGTAAGGAGACACGCGACTGAGTTGTATCTATTATTAGTTAAATACTGCAACAGTACCTGTTATTGGTGTAGGTAAGTAATGTAAGAAAACTTATTTACTTATGTATTATTTATATATATATGTAAGTAGCTGTTTGTTGCATGTATTTATTCCCGTTCCTGTTATTCTTGTATATGATGTGTATTTGGAAATAAAGAGATAAATGAGAACAGTATGAAAATAAATATACCTACATATACATATATGTATGTTTGTGACATGTATATAATATACAAATAAATATGTAAGTCTTTCTTTGATACTCGACTATACTATGACGATATTACCTATAAATAAACGAAAAATTACTAGGCGTTGTACATTTATATGGTAGAAATATCAAAAACTCAGGTTTGAAAATTTTGATCTTATTTTTTAACAAGTCGTAATGTATAAACCAAACGTTTTTATGTTATACTTGGCGGAACGCGAGTGAAGCTGCGGACAACAACTAGCACATAATAAAATAAATAGTCCAAGGAATATTGAAATACAAAGAGAATTTTATTAAACGGCGATGTGTTGCCAGTTCAGTTTGTAAATTGATGTTTCCGGTAGAAACGCTGGCAGGTTCACAGAGAGAGGTAGGAATTAAGAAATTTATAAAAATCTCAACAATATCACTTGAGTTATGTTCGAATATAATTTGCGACAGATTTTTGTGTGCGAAATACATTAAAGAGAGTTGCAAATTAAAAACATTTCTCCGTTACCTCGACCACAACACATATAACAATATATACCTACTTATATTCACATGCATATCTAAACAAATCAGACGAAAACCAAAAAGAAAGTACGCATACCTATTTATATATGAAATGTCATTTAAATGTGTTATTCTGTGTGATAATTTGCTTTTTAAGGAAACGGTACAGTAATCCAATATTCGTTCTACAAATAAAAATAGATCTTCAAACATTAATGAGTTTTAACAGATTATTAAAATTAACAATCTCTATAGTGTTCATACAATTGAGTTGTGAATATGACTTCCGGAAATTCAGACACTATATCATAGACAAAAGCTAAACTGACATAAATATTTTCTAGCTGTCGCCCGATGTCCGCACCGGAAGCAAGTAAGCCGTCACCACTATCCAGCTGTCGCAAGGGAAGCGCAAATTGATTTATTGAAAACAACACAATAATTGTATCAAGAGCTCGGCCTGTTTGTTTTTATAAGCTCTTGTCGGACACTCGTGTTTTGTTTTTGTCACTTAATTAAGAGATCTATAGTCTTGACTTGAACAAGTAGTTTAAAATAGGAATTTGTGACAAAGGAAGACGAAAAGCCAATCTTTGCATCAATACACATATATCTTATATGTTATATTTATGTACATACAGTTAAATCCAAATAGAATTGATTGTAGATATTATTATATTGTAGAGACACTTACCTATCATTCGAATTTTGCATTCATATCACATCTATGCATCTATTTTTTCCCGATAAAAAGGGGATCATAAGGGGATTTGGTGATACCTGTTACTATTATAACTTCACGCCTCGTCTCTTACGGGGTACGCAGAGAGCACCGAATGCTAAATGCTAAATGCTAAATGCTATCTGTAAAGACTTCATTTGGTTCTAGACCCTTCTTTTCGTACACGTACGCCGGTTTCCAAGAATGTTTACACACCCATCAGCCAGTATGACATACGAGTGCATATGTCGTCGAGAAAGACAACTCTAATTACGGCAAGCTACTTGGGAGCGTTCATCTCGCAATTATAAAGACATACATGATGATAATGACGTATTTATTTCAATATACTCAGTCTGCTGATTTATTAACACCATTGAATTTGGTAAAACATACAAGTACATGTTATTTCGTAATGTAATGCCATCTTGGACACTGTAACCAATGGATACCAACGGAGATCATCTTTTATCACACCACACGCCATATACCTACACCATCCATAAATACCTACCTTACAAATGATTCGTATTTCTGCTGCCACTCTTTCTATCTACGTGCTTAAACATATATATTACATAAGGAATTAGTTGATGATGATATAACATATCCCCATTATAGGACATTTTATATGATGTTTTTTTTTTATCACTACATATATGTATATTTTTTATTTCGAAAAGTTTATTGCATAATTTAAGTAGTATAGAAAATACAGCAGTTATATAAATTAAGTAGTGTAGAAAATACAGCAGTTATATAATTTAAGTAGTATAGAGAATACAGGAGTTATATAATTTAAGTAGTATAGAGAATACAGCAGTTATATAATTTAAGTAGTATAGAGAATACAGCAGTTATATAATTTAAGTATTATAAAAAATACAGCAAAAACAGTGTCATAAAAATAAAGTATTTATTAGTAGGTATATAACTTTTTTTGACTAATCACTACTAAATATAGCTGAAAAATTTCCATCCGTGATATAAGTAAATTATGTAAGTACATTTAATTTACTAGAACTACTTCAACTAACTGCTTAGTCACTATTGGCGAGCTGATAACAAAATCTGCCAGAATCTTTTGCATGGCCATTTTCATAAATCGATGTGGGAGGACGTAGATAAAGGTTTATGGCGTCCGAAAACCCATTAAGATGGATGATACGGTGTCCGATAGTTTTTTTATGGGACTATAATTTCCGTTCTATGAGGCGAACGCTAGGTAGTTTGCGAAATGGAACATCAGTTGAAATATATAAGTTGGAGCTAAAATACATAGGTAGGTACTTGGTATGAATTTAAATGAACATGGGTCTACCTTAATGGTGATGGGAGATCTAGAAGATTCTTTAATGTAATTTTCTTCGTAATTACACGTCGCACTTAAGTTGTTAAATTAAATATACTTACGCCAGCTCCATCACGGGGTAGGTGGAAGGTGCCGAGCGCCAAATATTAAACAGAGTTGTCGTGCTTTCTCTACATTTATCAGTCCTCGCACACAAGCCGACTCCGAACACTTGGAAGGGATTTGGAAAAAAATTACGAGGAATGTTCTCGATTTAAGCCTTAAGACTCTTCAAGGATCAATTAACTTCTTACCTCCAAAGAAGTACATAATTAAAACACAAGAGAAGTTTTTCTTGTCATCTAAAAAATCTGTAAATTTAATAATAACACGATTTTTTTCTCCGCAAAAACAGAACGTCGATCCAAGAGGATAATAGAACGGGTTTGTTAAAACGCACGTCTGCGAAGATATGCAATATCGAAACAATATGCTTGTAGGTATGAAAAGCAATACGCCGTGAACGGAATATCTTATTGGATCTCGTCACAAAAACCGCCCTTACAAAACCCGCAAACACTGAAAATAAGAACACAAACTCTGCAGGTCCGCCGCACACCCCCGACGATTGGTCCTCAGCAGACAGGGACGGATGTATCCGCGGATCGCACGCGCGCGAGCGAGACGAACAACCCTCTACACTTCTCGTCCCTTTGGGCAGCAATCCGTGAAATTAGAGTCGTCTAAACGAATCTAACGATTATTTTATTATCCCTTTTGCGCTAAGATTTGTTCCTTGCTCACTCAAATAAAAATAAAAGGTGAATAAGGCGTTGCGAGGGTCAAGCGCACATAAATCCTGCAGCGTTTACTGGCCGAAGCGGCTTATTGGCCGGCCCTTTAGCTCTTGTAGGATGCGTGATATCGCGTACCTACATTTTCCCTGGTTCACATTCTTTTAATAGCTCTATATTTTAGTCATATTTTCTAGTGTCTTTAGCTGTTACCGTAGCGATGTTTAGATGTTTTGCTGATCTCGGGATGTTTTGTTGTTATTTCATATAATCGACATTTTCTATGCTGGACGTGCAATGATAATTACATTTGGACAGGTATGTCAAATTTTAAGAATGTTATAGTTTAGTTATAAATAACTGTACGCCTTTACAACACTATATTTTGACTTTGACTCACCCGTTGATGCAGTGGTTAGTGAACCTGACTGTTGCGCCGCGGGTCGTGGGTTCGAATCCCATCCAGAATAAATATTTGTGTGATGAGCTCAAGTATTTGTTCTGTGTCTGGGTGTAAAAAAAACATCTATTCAAGTATATATTTATATGTAGGTATATGTAATTTATCAGCCGTCTGGTTACTATACCACAAGCTCTGTTGATGCTTACCTTGTGGTCAGATGGCCGTGTGTGGAGATGTCCCAAGATATTAGATATTAATATATCATAGTTTTGATGACTTTTTTGTTGTTTAGAAAAGTATAAGTAGATTAATAAGATATTTACATAGGTATACATAGTATACAAGCAAGCGTTTCAATAATGTACATAGGTACCTATCACTGTTGAACACCAGCATATTGGACTACCAGGACTGTTTATGGAATGGTTGTTAAAAAACTTGGTAATAGCGACGGTTGGCCACTAAAGGCCCATCTAGTCACAAACCGACACAGCTCAACAATGATCAACTATGAACATATTTTCACTCCAACACTCCAGGACAGCTATTTCTACCGATGAATTGAGCATTTTCAAAGCACCTTTAATAGGCGCCAATTTAATATTTCTAAAATAATCTTCTGAATAGCTATAACTTTGAAAAGTCAAAGCCAACATCATTATTAACCCTAAAACGCTTGCTATTCATAACGGAGCGGCTTCGGGTTGTTTTCACGTAATTTCCGGCTTGTAATTAAAAAGTCACAGTCGGCAGTGTTGCCAACATTAAGCCCCTCATTTACAAGTGGCACTTCCGCTGCCAGCAGGCTGCTTTATGTAATAAACACCCTGAAAGTTGCCACTTTACAGATTTAGAATTACAAGGGATGGCGCAGGCTGTTTTTAGATGTTCTCAAAATAAAATGCGGTTTAAAAGGGTGGCTGGATTCGTAGAAGATTGTTATTATTGAGCGTAAGTGTTTCTGCCCTGTATCAAACGTAATATTGTCTATGGTTTTATGTACCTACATATGTATGTATGTTTTATGACTCTCAATGTAGGTAGGTATGTGTATAATTATGTTTGTGTGTGCTTGTGTAAATTGAATAAAGGCAATAGGTCTAGTTTTCTACATTTAATATTTCAGAAGTTTTCATAGTTTGCGGTATCATTAAGTTTCGCTGTTGAATTGAAATGTATTAAGGACCTACATGTAAAATTAAACATACGTTAAAAAGTTACACATACATATTATATCCTTAGTACCTATATTATTCATTTATTTATTTGATTATTTAATATTTTAGAATGTATTCTTGTACACTCCATTGCTGACCTCTTCGGGGATTACAGACGTGATGTTACGGTTCTTTTTTTACAAACGGATTTACCTAAAGCGTAAAAATTAAATGGATGGACATTTGCTTACGAAGGTACCTACTACCCATTTGTAGTGACACTCTTCCAGCAGGTATTATACAATATGGGTTTGAACGGATAATATTTAACAGTACGATTTTAGGTCGCAATAATTTTAAGAACATTGCTTGAAAGGTAGATCTTACATTTGCCTTATTTTATTATATTTAGCGCGGTTAAAAACGACTGTCAGCAATACAATTTTTTGGCCGGATATTACGAGTAGTTACAGATAGTTCATTGCAGTTTTAGTTAATAAGTACACATAATTCTCATGGAGTTTCGTTTGGTCTGTTTAGATGTGTCTAATATACCGTTATTTAATACACGCCTATATGCCTTGGAATTTAGAAGACTTTTTTCGATTATTTGTTGATTGCAATAACAACTATAATATGTAATAATGTTTTAATGCACCTAATTTCAAATTCTTTATCAAGTAGGTAGGTCAGTTACTGGCTGATGGGGGAGTTAGAAGTATCCAAAACGCGGCAGGTCTGTAAGAATAGAGGTATTTGGCTCTCGGTGTTCTCTGTCTACCCCGACAGGGACCTGGCTGTATAGAACTGTATAAAACATGTTTATTTCTTTATGATAGCATTAAAACAGACATTGCAAATATGAAAGCTCTTGAAACACAATTTGTTACAGAAAATAATTTTACAAAGACAATGACTGGAAAGAAAAAAGTACCTACGTCTAGGGTGAAAATAATTCGTGAAATCAATATACTCATATGCGCGCCCGTCCACGAGGATTAAGACTGACTGAGCTGTGATATCGCTTAACACAACTGCGAACATGAACCCTTGGAGCCTCCCTCGATCCGACCAAATTACACTTCTCCATTTTCTTCATTTAACAAATTGATGGCTCTTGTTTCCAACTGCACCGCCAACCAAAAATCAACTCTAGTGTCCACGGCTTAAAGTCGAATTTCAATTGGGTGTTCTCGTCGCCGTGTACATTCGTACGCCCAAAAGATAAGGTCGATTCTGTCCTCGAAATAACCCGTTTCGGGATTTTTAACCTTAGCAAACAGAACTTAAAACCGGTAATAGCTTAACAATGAGGGGGTGGGTGGGGGTTGCGGTCCAAGTTTGTAATTAATAAACCCTCTCGATTACAAGTGCCTTTCCTCGAGTTTAGGGGAGCGTGGAAGCGTCTGGTGTGCGGATTTTATAGTCCTATATTATAGTTAAATTATAACTGAATTAAGAGACCTCTAGGCTTCTATATCTGGATCAAGCGACTAATAAAGCTTTAAAGTTTTCTTAACTCAGCCATATTAAATGTTCACGTATTACTTAGCTAGTTACGACTAGGTATTACCTTCCTAAATACCACTAAATTGGAAATCCATAGAGTTTACAAAGTCACTAGTTTAAGGCAATATATTTGAAATAATCCGACTCGAAGGAGCATTACATTTTAACAATTTGACCAACTGGTAATTGAGCTGTGGTGATGTTTGTATTGTAGAAAATGATTTTAAAATATTTTTGAAAAATGATTTTCCTGGCAGCATCTTATAACCATTATAACCCGTATTCCATGTGGATATCTTTGTAGATTATTTTGTAATCTGTCGCTTAACAGGACTCGAACTGTATCTGTACTAAATTAAGTAAAAACATAATGAAGAGTTTCTAGAGCGCAATATTATATTATGACTAGCACGTACCCGCGACTTCGTCTGCGTTCGTTACAATATTAACAATATATTTGTACTGAGAAGAAAATATAGTAAATATTGAAGACACAAATATACTTTGCTAATATAAAAAAATAGCTGAAAATTGTAGTTTATTAAATATTAAATTAAATGTTGCCTCGTTGGTCGTGTTAGTTGCAAGTGCGACTGCCGATCGGGAGGTCCCGGGTTCGATTCCCGGGTCGAACA
>DWDV01000187.1:0-19550 GCA_018245615.1 Mimoniades ocyalus | reverse complement strand
GTTTGGGATCAAATGGCCGTGTGTGGAGATGTCCCAAGATATTTATTTATTTATTTTATTTATACCATATTTTCACATTAAAGTGGAACTATGAGTAAGTGTAGATAATTAGTAGAACCACGTCAATATAACACGATTTTAAAAGTCGCGTAATCTGTGTAAAATAATAACCTGCTTAGATTAAAACAAATAATATATTTGCAACGGACTTTAGTTGGTCCGTATACAATCTTAATAACTTGTGGTTAGGTTATTTAATGGAACATAATTGGCAGGTAATTTACGGAACGTAAAATTTTAATTGAAACTCGAGAGTCGATTTCGCTGTGACTCGAGCAAAAGCTCAGCGTCGCCCATTTGTCCGCTGCTCATAAATTGCAGAAATCGCCATAAATTGCGCGAATCGCCATAAATTGTGCAAAATCGCCAATTACAATGATGATATCGGAAGCGACCAGCGATACTTCTATCTACAAGTGTTTTTTCCATTTAAGAGATGCGAAAACTTAAAGTTGTACTTAATTACAACTGAGCTTAGTTGTAACAGCCGACCGATGTTGTGCAGGAATAGCTACTGATTTATAGGCATTCATTGTATAAGATATTTCATATTAAACAAAAATGTAAATCTTCCATTAATGACGTAATTATATAAAAGATCAGAAAGCGAAAACGTAACGACAAGAAAAGATGATACTACAGGCAGTGTGTAACCATTTTTACCTTCAGATAACGATCTTCAAAGTTTCACCGATCCTTTCACTAACTTGCACTGGACTTACATACCTCTTTAAAGTTAACATATATATTAACACAGGTACATGAACATACCAAGATACATAATTAATTATATAATTGATTGCGTCTTTCTCCTTATCTTACATTACTCTAAAGTTTTCTTCGTGTCAACACAAGTCCCTTCAGAATCGGTTCAATTGTCTCGGTAATTAGTTTGGATTGGATACACGAAAAGACAGACAAAATTATTTGTTTGGGTGTTGGTATCGTGCGTATAATCATACGATTACACTATATTACTCCATTGCCCCTCATTGAAGCGTTTATGGTTGAAGGAAAAACGATTATATACACACACGGCATAGACGAAAATATATGTAAGTATGTATAGGTATAGGTAAAAAAAGTTGGAAAATTTGGTGTTATTAATAAAAACTCTATAAGTGCATAAATTCACCGGTGTTACAAATTTACTGGCTTTATCTGGACTGACTAAAATGACTTAATAAAAATTACAGTCACGATGTTCTGTCTTTCTTGGAAGTTTAATATATTTAAGATCATTATGTTGTACTTGTATGTCGTGACGTCACTAAAGAAATTATGAATAAAATAATACTTCAACAGAATTAACTTCTCATGCGGCTCAATGCGTTGACTCATTAGGGTCGTAAACATTACCCTCTTCTGACCTTTATGGTCTTAATCCGCACAGCTAAATACATAATGATACCAATTTAGTCTTAAAATTTTAGCACGAAAATCTCATCAAGCTTGGAATAATATTGTCCTTTAAAACACGAAGTCCTTTGCGGACAGGATCGTTCGAATAAAAGGCAGTGTTATTATGTTGGTAAAACGAAATTCTCCATAATGGCCTCATTATGTGGCGAAAATTGCCCGAGAGCTTTTTTGTGTGGCAATATAAATGTATTTGTAATAGCATTTTAGAAATATTGCGAAGAAACGGGCCAGGAATCGGGCGGCGCCTGATTACAGAAACTTAATTTATTTTCGACAAAAAAAAACCTCAAAATTGTCCGAAGCGGCGTGGGAAACGACCCTGTCGCCAGCGGCCTCTATTACATCATTATTTTCTATTAGATTTTGTATTAAATCGAAGATCAATTACAAATCGATACGCCCTGTATTAAACCTATAAATTTATTAACGATGATGAAATAATCAATTTAATATTTTAAATCTGTTATATTTCGATGCGTGGAAGCGTGGAAGTCGTGATTTTATATTTGCAACGAACTGAATTTATTTAATATTATAATTATATAATAATTCTAAATTTTACTAGCTGTTATAAAATATTATTTCCGATTTTGTGAATATTCATAACCAGAAATGGGTGTATCTGATTTCTTTAATCAAATTAATACCTATACGTATTTCCTTATTGCCTGACCTCTTCGGGGATTATTATATTGCAGTTAATATACAAACATTGTTATATTACAGTAACAATATATAATATAATAATACTATGCAAATTTAACAGATATATTTATAAACATAAAGCAAATCTGAGTAATTTATAACTTTTGCATTGACGTCCGATGATTCTGTTTTTTTGACTTATTACGAGTATGTCCGATTCCAATAACATCCAATTGTTCATTGTTGGAGAAGATGTTCAAGATTATTCAAACGTAACTTCACGCCTGTAATCCCCGAAGAGGTAGGCAGAGGAATGCAGAACACTCGCACTTCAAGATTATATATTTATGCAGATATCTTCATAAACGATGAATAACAGTGCCTTACGTTATTGTTATACGTTAAATTCAATAACAATGATCGAAGCAAATTATACCATAGGTGAAATGCTCCTTTTTGCGTTTTGTGCACAACCCACATACTTTTACATGATGATCGCGATATCTTAGCTATGAGATATTACATAATTGTATCATATAGACTTTCGGACAGCTATAAATTGTAATTAAGGGGAATGATATATGTTTTGTAATTTGTTCCACCGTCCCCCTCGGTAATGAGCCATTAATTCGCAATGTTTATTACTTTAAAGTTATTTGCGAATACCCTTACGAGGTACTAGTCGCTACTGAAACGTCGTTGAGATTACGTGAGAAATAGCTCGAGGTGTTTAACAATGTCTGTGAAAATTACGAGTATATACGCACCACTCCTGTGACTTCCTATTGATTACTGAACGTATTGAATTGCGTTGCATTGCATCATCTTGGTGTAAAGTTCGCAAATTTATCCATATACATTTGTATTAATTAAAACATAATTTAATTAAAACATAATTTAATTAAAACATACTTTAAAATTACTTGTTGAATCTAATTGAAGTCTAAGTTGACTGACCATGGTTCTCAGTGATGAGAAATCGATTGAAAAGAGAGGGAGAATATTTCATTGTCAAACATTTTAGTTGTAATATTTACCTACGTATATTTTTTTTACATTATTTCGTGCTCTTCTGTGGCATGTGATAATATATGTATTTATCCCTTATGATAAGTATTGTGTATTATTTTTTATAAAGTAAGTAATAATATTTTAATAATATTCTTGCATAATATGTATTTGTTAAGAGGGGTTTACATTGTAGGTATTGTCTTTTCTGTATAGTAAAATCGTTCAATACCGTAACTAATAAAGTATTCCTTAATACTTGGTTTAATGATAAAATCATAACAAGTAGATACATAGATTTGATTTGATTTTACTCACAGCTTCGATACCAATCAGTGCCCATTATGATGATAAAATTTCGCGCCAATTGGCGCCAATGAAGTTGGTAAATGTTAATGAATCGATTCGTTGTGAGATGTGTCATAAAACGAGCCACTGGTTCGGCTGTCGCGGGCGCTTCGCTCCGGGGGGTCGAGGGAGCCCTAATTGATTTGTGCCCCAGGCCACAATCAAAACAGATCGTATTTTATAAGACATATCTAAAGAGGGGGAGGGTGGATAGGATAGGTCGGTAGTTGTACTTGGCTTAGTTTTTTAAAGTGTAGGTTCGATTTTGGTTAGCATAGTTTTGGTTTGGTACTTTAAGAATGACCTATCGCAAAAAAAACGGTAACTTAACGGTAACGGTTTTTTCTTTGCGGTAACTTAAAATATTTATTATTTGATATAACATACCCCATGCCAATTGTTTACTGTTTTATTGTTGCATTGAAAATAAAACTGAAAGTCTACTAATATTATTTGTGAGTTAATATCTTTAGCTTTCACCACAAAATTATTCTAAATTAGATTTTCTAGTAATGGCTCGGAGTCTGGATTATATTTGCGCGGTGTATGGCAATAGGCTCACCACCTATTCCATAGTGGGATGTAAACGTAACTGGTGAAACACGGGAGTGTTCTACATTCCTCTGCCCACCTCGTCGGGGATACAGGCGTGATGTTACGTTAATAGTTTTATTATTATTTTGCTTTATCAATTACTTAAACAATGCTATTTACTCTTCAGAAAGTTTGAGTAAAGTCTTTTTGTCCTGTGAAGCAGTGGTATTGTAGTTAACAAAACCTTCGGCAGACGAGTCTCCCATTCACAGAACAAACATAATAATTTTCCAACAGTTTTAGGGTAATTCGTTCCCAATTATCATGCATTTAATTAAATTTGACAAATTTTCGTTATCCATTTACTACTCTGCAGAACTTGCAATATAATTATTTCTACTGTTTAACAATCAAAGACAAATATAAAAGCACAGAAAATCAATCTGGTTAAGGACAGAGTGAAGCTACTCCATAAGGAACTACCGCTGTTGCAAATTCTAATGTGTTCAGTGATCAAATACAAGAAAATCAAATGATCATTTGATAAATAGTCCTCGGGGTGCGGCCCGCTTCGTCGCGCTGGTAATGCGGTCAACTGGCGTACTGTTCGTATTACTTAGGGCTGTCACTCATCATGCATTGACGGAATAAAAAAGTCAAATAATAGTATTATTTTAAACTGCATGAAGACTTCATTTTTTTTAACTAGACGAAAATATTTAAAGCAAATATGTATTCTTAATGGCACTGAAATTTCAGCAGATCTTAAGGAAATACAGTAATTACGGTATATTTAATTATGTTAAGATCGATTTAGTACGTACAGCTAAGAATAATATATGTTTTGTTTATATTGTAATAAATCTTATTTTCTATTATTCAAACTATTATAATAGAAAAAAAAAATATTTATCAGCTTTCCGACTTGTTAAAATGGAAACTCACAGTTTGTTTAAAGTGTGGCGGCCCTAGCGGCGCACTCCGTATCATATTAGGTACACCCTTGATGGGAACAACTCGTGTACGCCATCCGATGGGAAATTATCGCTTCCCCACTCTGTTACGCTCCGTTTATGCACTCACTTTCGGCTTTAGTGTCGACGTGTTTAGTTAAGGTTGATGGTTTTTGCGGGAATAGGTTGTTCAACTTGCCATAGTCAAGGTTTTATCATTTATATTCACTTGTATGATTTCAATGTTGAGCTGGTTTAAAATAGCACACATTTGGTATCACGTTTATCTGATTTTTCATCATCGATGTATAAAAAGGATTATACAATTAAAAACTTCTTAAGTTTTAGCATATTATCTAACATTGGTCTTGGAACGAACGATTGATTTCTCGAGGCTTTTCAATGAACGACCTGAATTGTTGTGTATTAGACGATTAGGTTAACCTTCATTTGAAAAGAGAAATAATTGATGTAAAATAGAAATCTAAAAAGGTTTGTAAAATATTTAAATATGGGAATAACCGTCCTTCGGTTTTTATATTTTTTTTTTTCTTATAATATTTTATATATCTTATTTTTGTATATCTTTTTCTTGATTTAACATCACGCCTGCATTTCCCCGAAAGGGTAGGTAAAGGAGTTTAGTACTTCCATTTTTTACTAGTTATGTCATATATGATTTAACTTATTACTTTTTCTTAAGTCAACATTTCTCAGTTTTCAAGCGCTGTACATTATTGGAGCATTGGTTCGCGGCGGTATATCGCAGCGAGCAGTAAATAGATCGGGCGCTCATTAATCAAGCCGTTTGATTCGAGTACGATCCCTCGTTCCCACTCTTCGCAATAAATCTCCCCAGCAACTGCATTGCGGTACATACCTACCGGCTGAAAAATTGCCGATTGAAATAAACATGCCACATTGATCACGCCCACTTTACGATTTTATTGTTCGTAAACTAAAACACTTTCAGGTAAGGACCGTAGGAAAAATGTAGTTAAATTAATTCATAGTATGTAGTAAATAAATTAAAGAAATGAAGAAATTAAGATTATCGTTTCGCGATATATGCATTTTTAGGACTAATCATACCTAGATGCAATATGTTTTATCAAACACTCGCTATCGCTAGTGTAAAAGCAAATAAGATCGATTACATTGTCGCAATAAAAATGTTTTATTAAACTCTGTATGCTACGCATTGTACATTTCAAATTTCCACTTTGTTTATTTACACTTCATCCGCTCCGTGCGGTCACATAATGTAGCCGAGTCGGGCAAGTCCGAGCGCCCACGCAGGCGGCGTTCATTGTATGCAAATAGCGGGTCGCAGGTCGCCATTCGCGCGCTTTTACCGGCCCCATCGTCCTCTTTTCCTTCACATTCTTCACGCGAACCGGTTCGATGGCGAATGGCTTTAAGTTTAAATTATCACATATTATAATATCACGGTATGAATTCATTTTAAAACGCCTCAAAGTGGTACACATTTTAACTGTTCTTAATATTGGGAATACGCGTACCGCGTGTTGAAGAGCTTTTTCAGTATGATGCAATACGTAATTGGAACCAAGTAGATTTGTATATTAACTGAACATAATTATGCTGAACTGAACTTAGCATGTACCTATAGGACTACACACATTTTAGTAATAATCATAAAATATATTATCAGAAATTTTCTGTCCCGTACACTTCCAGAATTACTAGATAATAAAACTTGAAACATCGAGACATATTTTTTCAATTCAAAATTGGAACCTAAACTTTTTAATTTACTTTAGAAAACGATTACAGTGTTTCGAGCTGCAGATTGATTCATAGATTTATTACCCCGTTTAAAAAAAGTCATAAGCGATGTACCTATATGTAGGTATTTACCATCATGAAATTAATAAACTAATAAAGGGATAGAATAGTCGAGTTGAATGTGGAAGGAGTGTTTTTATAATACCGCGATGGTACCCTACTAAAAACTTATAATATTATTGTACTTTTTTTAAAATAAAAATATCCATTTTTTTAAGTGAATAAAATTTTACTTAAATCTAAAACGTTCTGAACCACGAAATAATTTCGATTTTTTAAAATTATTATAAAAAAAAATAACGTCACGCCTGTAATCAGGTAGGCAGAGGAATGTAGAAAACACTCCTACGTTCCACCAGTTACATTTACGTGCATCTATGGATTGCCTATTGCCATACACCGGGCACATATCCAGACTCCGAGTCACGAAATCATCTAAGTATTCTTAAGGTGTACAATTCCAAGAGCAAATAGAAGAGCAAGAGCAAATCAGAAGATTTCTAATCGATGTTTACTCATTCGTGGCGTAGGCGAGTTCTCGTGTGGCATAGTATGAATGGGCGCGTTTCGCCGAGTCATGACGGGGATTCCATTGTGTCTCGGAGTCACAGAACACGACAACGACACGGCACTGTGTCACGACACGGCTCTGATTGTGAATGAATGGAGGTCAGAGATCGGCACGTACAGCCTCGATATTACTAATATCCTACCAAGAGTATCATACATTGGATACGTTACAACATTCAGAATATACGACAAATTTGACAGCCACGACATCTTACACAACTAAAGCCGCCTTCACACTGTGTTAAGATGTGTACTCTGATATTAAAAAGGCTGACTAATGTCAATGTGTTGCGCGCATGCTGAAATGAAAGTGAACCTTTTATTACAATGAAACATAATATTGTATGTTCATTTAACAACCCGAAAATATGAACCCAATTTGATTGAAATGAGAAGTTCACTGTGTCTTGCAGCTGTTCATTTGTTATTTAACGTAATGTAAGTAAACGGACATAATGCCACCCACATGATAGACACATCCGTTACCATGACCGATGTTAACGTGATATAATTACAATAATTTAGAGATTTCCACTAGCTGATGAAATTTATATAAGTACAAAAATTAATTGTAATTTTCTTGGCCGCGATGTTAAACAGAGATAAATTGCGCACGGACACGCATTAATTTTCTTAGCTGTCTAATTCTTAAAATTTTGGGGCGTTTATATTTTTGAAATATGATTGTGGATACATGGTATACTTGATTTGGGCTTAAAAAAATAAGTTCTAAATGATAAATAATTCAAAAACTGAACAGAATAGCTAGTGTTGAGTGGTTAGTCGTCTGAACAAAATAATACTACATTAAGAGGACAATAATGCATTGTAATAATGCGGTGTAATAAATTATATTAATGTTTTAACATAACAAATGAAATTATAACAAGATAACAAGGGTGAACAGATTAAGAAAACTAACAATTCACTAGTTACCACTTATAACAGTTCACTTACATATTATGTGGTTTACAGTGTACAATTTTTTTTCTAACATTCATATATTCGTTTGTCACTCATATTAAATTTCTAAGAAAAAATAGATGGGAGCGTATTAGCGGTCCGCTAGTCCGGAATGAACTCAATAGATAGAACAATATACGCGAACGCAGCTTGGACGCGTCCAGAAATTTACTGTCCATAATTACAGGGTTCGCTCAGTTAATTGCGTACGGCCGTTCGACCGGGCCGTCGCTGCCCGGTTTTTTGACTAAATAAAAATTGACTAATATTCATAATAAATAATGAATCCACCTTTCTCAGGACTCCGGTGGATTACGGCGTATAGATTTCTGTCCGATAAAAGGGCCGAGGGCTAATCAAAACGATCGCGACGGATTTAAAAACACTTAATAAAAATAAAACACAAATTATGTCATCAATCAATGCTTGTTTTAATATCGAGTAAATATTTATGAAATTTACTTAAACACCTAGTACATTGGCGTTTTAGTGTCCTGTATTAAATTATCACTAATTTTTTTAAACAATTTTAAATCAATATTTCCAATCATAGTGAAGTATCACGTTAACACGTAAACACGTAACATCACGCCTGTAATCTCCGAAGAGATAGGCAGATAGATGTAGTACACTTACTTAGTACACTTAGTTACGTTTACGGGCCACTATGGAATAGGTGATGAGTCTATTGACATACACCGGACACATATCCAGACTTGGAGCCACTACTAGAAAATCTAAATTAGAAAATTTTAGTAGTGCCCGGACCCGGGCGTCGAACCCAGGACCTCCCGTTCGGCAGTCGCACTTGCAATCAACACAACCAACGAAACTATCAATTGGATACAATTATATTTATTTATTCATAAAGCTTACTATAAAGAAGATTTACATCTTTAAGAATCCAATCGCAGACTTTAGAGCATTTTTGATATAGGTATTTGACCTAAATTTTGAATTCACTCCAAATGTTCCTGCAGCTCGCCATCTCAACAAACATACATATGTATATTAAGATGGAACAATTTGGACAAGCAAAAACGGCGTTGCATGTTGTGCGTTGTAGCTCCGGGCTCTCCTTATAATTGCAGGGTTTCGCTCAAAAACCCTCAATTATAAAATAATAGGAGATGTGGATCATATAATAACAATTATTATCACGCTCGGTTACTACCATTATTGTTAAAATATGACCGATGAGGTGGAAGTGCAGATTCCTGGACTGCAATGATTTAGGAGACCGAGCGGGATTCCACTTCGCGTCGGTTGTAAACTTCTTCCATATCTTTATACTACTTTACCATTCACAAGTTTCCCATTTTAAATGCAATTTACATTAATTTAGTTGTTAATGCCCTTTTATTATAGTTATTAGTTTATTTATATTTTATTGATCTAACAATGGGAGCATTTGCTGCCTATTAGCATTCTACACTAGTCAAGCTTTGATGACATCGAAAATTTTGGTGAGCGTCATAAATGAAAAAATAAAAAGAGTCAGAATAGGAATATTTCTAAACGCAACTGTAACTAAATTAATATAAAACTAATTTAGAGTCATTCAATTTTAATATAAAATTCCGAACTCGAAAAGTATGTAAAATCAGAACAGTAATTTTGAATGATAACAGTTCGAAACCCCTAAGGAATACTAACCTACCAAATACCTACACATATGTATTTCTAATCAGAGCTCACTGTGCCATTGTCATTATCATATAGTTGAGTTTATTTTTTTCTGTGAGCCTCTTTAACTTGTATTTGTAATTTTGGATTAACGCCTGTTCGAGGGCTGATTAGTAAATTTTTTGTATGATAATAATCTCATGTTAATATCTCACAAAATGGAAACTTTAAAGAAATTAAAGTTGATTTTTATAATAATAAATAAATTATCGTCTCATACGTATTGTAGATGCATCTCGTTGATATTACTTGTAAAGGTTTTAGTATAATCAAAATACAATATTAATATTGTTGCTCAATTGATCGTAAATAATTCTATCTGATAATGCGACGATTATTCAAATTGCCCAACAAGTGGACGATCCCGCCTCTTTGCGGTCGCAATCTTAATAAAGACTTCCTATGTGCACTACGTGTATATTTCATTTATATTAAAATATCATTCACCGTGCATAAACTTAATTAAAGACTGTGTTTAATTAAATTTCATTAGGACTCAGTTAGACGGCACTACATTTATATATGGAAAGTAGGATATAACTTTCTTATTATAACCGTGTATTTTCTAAGATTCCAAGTAGTATAGTTGTTGATTATAATCGTGATAGAAATTTCATTGAATACCAATATATATATACATTAACACGACGATGACATACTTACTTTGCATTTGGATTGCGCATTGAATTCGTGTAAATTTTGTAGTATGCATTGTTAGTGACGTATACTGTATAATACTTTTATCGTAAAGTAACATCACGCCTGTAATCCCCGAAGAGGAGTGTAGTAGGTACTCCCCCACGTTTCGCCAGTTACGTTTACGTCCCACTATGGAATAGGAGGGGAGCCTAACGAAATATATTTTAAGAATCCCATTTATAGTGTTTTTTTAAAATATGTACTTACAATAATTTTAGGCAGGTGACAATTTTTTCATATCAAAGCAGCGAGTCGAATGTCATTGCACATGCATAGGTATTTTGGTTTTCATATTATTTCTTATCAGCATTGCAGTTCAGTTCACTTTTTTATATATTACTGGCTGACACGGCAAAGGTGATTTCTGATATACTTAGAAATTATTTCTAGTGAATATTTTTGTTATTAAATGAAAAATAAAGAATCGATTGTGTGTTAGAATACTTGAAAAACGAACGACGGTTAAATAATTTGGACATTGTTCATACAAAAATACTATAATCGCAATACTAAAGATGGAAGTTGGGGATAGGAAGGTAAAAATTTGATGTCATAGATATTTTTAATGTCAAATCTAAAAAAAAATCCGTCAAAAAAAGTTTTTTTTGGGTACGGCCACCCTTATGACTTAAAAGTATACAAAGTAGCAAACGACCTATTCTTAGACCTAACAAAAATACACAAAACATTTTTCATAAAAATAGGTCCAATCGTTTTGGAGGAGTTCGACCACGAAATCTGTGACACGAGATTTTTATATATTCGACATTTGTACGTAAAATGCGTATCGTATTCTTGTTATAGAATCGACGAAGGCTTAAGTAGACAAGATTGAGGCTATTACAGTGTCGTCTCCTATGTGGTATCCGAGTGCACCGTGCTCGGCTGGCCAGCTGGCGTACTGGCAGCGCAATATTTCCGCGCCGTGCGTCGTGCTATTCTCCCGTCATTACTTCAGCAGCTCCATCGATTAATCATTGCTTCTCTACCGGATAATTCGGCAGTTGATTTACTGAAAAGCAACATGTTATTATGGGATAAATCTTTATCTAGAAAAGCTAAGAAGGTCTAAGCGCGCCCCTGATTTACGACGCCCACGGCCATCGCCGAGTTGAGTTTGATTTGTGATTCTTGGAGAACTTTGTTGTTTCTCATCTTTAGTTGAATTTTAATGAATGACTCTCAAATTATACGGTTTAGTGTGTAATTATGCTTTGTGGAATCTTTGTTTTTATTGCTTTTGTAATATTTAATCTGTAACAATGAATAATGACATTGTAATGGGGGTGTTTCATGCATCGCTTATTCTTCATAAATTTACTTCTAACTTCTATATTTTAAAGGTAATTCTGATCGGTGGTCGATTTAGTGGAAAGGTAATTCTGTAATTCTTATTTCTGTACAGGAATTAAGTGTGTATGAATGTAAAATGAATTGCGTAATTTGTTCATACACTACAAACGAAGATGAAGTCTACATAACAATTAATACCAACGACTTACCCTTTAGTACCGCCGTGGCCGTTGCTCGCGCAGATAACATCTTGATTTATAACAGATATCCACCCCACTTTCCCCTTCTTGAACCATTATACTTACCCTCGGCAGTCTTCCAAACTTTCTCATATCGTATACTTCATTTACTTGCACAATTGTGGAGTTACAACTTGTTCGAAATTAACAAACGCCTTTCAGGTCAGTATGAAAATAGCAACGAAATGATTAATAATTAATAAATCTATCGCCAGGCCATCTCGAGCATTAAGAGGCGTAGTCCGTTGCGGAAAATTAATGAAGTCTTCCTCGGAGTGTTTCGCGGTTTAATAGCTGCTATTAATTTTATCTCAACAACAGAGTACCCATACGCGGCGACGCGGCCACTTTATCGAAACATCATCTCTAGTTGAAATAAATGCTTAGATTTAGAAACGTGCTATTATACACTCGGTGTCGATTACCTTTAATAGTTAACGTTTTATCCAGCCATGTATTAGGCGGAACGACATACGACAATGATCGAAAATTCTAAAGATCGAGGATTAAATTGAATTGCTATGTAAGTGCCATATGAGCCAGCAAACTCTCTATATGTTATTTGTAAACCGCATTCAATTTTATATTGTTATTGATCATTTCGCCTGTTTCAGGGGAAGTAAAATGTTTAAGGGCATGCAATATCAGTTTTATGACATTCAATCTTATGTAAGCGAGAGAAAGTATTTCATGTTGGCAACAATGTGATGAAAGGACGAGCATTAAGTATTGTGAGGCATCCTTCGTCAATGTTCGTCTTTTAAACGCGAAGTAAGTATTCAATAAAATATTTGAGTCGTAAAGTGACGAACGGCGCAACGAGTGGCATTCATAACAAAAAAGTCGAGTACGAACATCGACGAGCTCACAAAAGCTCGTAAAAGCTCTCTCGACTATTACGTACTTATTGTTATAGGGTGGAAACACCATTATTACATGGGTTTGCTGTTTTATTTTGTTGTTTGGCGCGATGCGGACGACGCTGCCATGAGCACCAGCGTACCGCGCTGCGCGTTTGTCGGGCCCAGTTAGTGTAGCACTTTACGAGATGATTTTGCATTACATTTACATCAAAATATTGTACACTATTTCGAATGTCGGTAACCTATGTAGGTAAGTATATTTTCAAACCCATAGATATACGTATTTTCCCACAAGTCCCTCTCTGCAATCACTATAAGCACTAAATGAGTTAATTTCTATATCAACGTAACTAACTTTTGAATATATATAATAGTTCAATTAAATAGCTATATTGTAATGACCGCTATTCATAAATAAAATCAACAAACCATTTAATCCTTATTAATACATTTCAAAACAAAAAAGATACTTTTAGTTTTTTTACAATAAACATATCTCATATTAGTTTTGTTTCATTCCGACTGTACCTACATTATTGAACAAATGAAATACTTGACAAAGCGTTAAATATATTTAACACTAAACATTATTCTTACTAATCCTATTATACTTGCAAACAGTGTGGAGGACTGTCTCAGTATCACGTCGTCGAATGAACATCCCCACATATCGTCATTGTGCCTCGCACTTCCTTTTATTCGGCAGCGGAAACATTCAAATGCATACCTTTATTCCGGGATTAAGTGGAATTTTGCATAGGAAACTGTCGTCGAATGTCCCGCCATTGGGTATACGCGCATTGTATGACCGTTGAATGGGCGCTGAGCGACATTGTGCGCGCGTATCAAAAAGGAGAATCGCACGTGTTGTGACAGAAATTTGAACAATGTTTCCATTCCCCTGGATTATCGCTGGCCGGATAAAATCGGTTGCTGGCATATTGAATTATGTCTAGTATAGTCCAACATCCTTTAGGATTACAAACGTTCTCACGTGTTTTATAAAGTAGAATACGTAGAATATTAGCGGGGCTTACGTTGTGAAAACGCAATGATGTCGGACAGATAAAAATATGTTGTGTATGTGTATGTGACATATATGTATAAAATATATGTATATAATATAAATGAAATGATACATGCGTAACATTATGCCCGTAATCTCCGAAAAGGTAGGCAGAGGAGTGTAGCACAGTCCCACGTTCCGCTAGATACTCGCACGTTTACGTCGTACCACACAATCGGCGATGAGCCTATTGTCCAACACCACGCGCAAAACCAGACTCCAAGTCATTACTGCAAATTTTAAATATAAATTATAAATAGAGAAGTCCAATAGTATCCGACCTGGGGTTTGAACCCAGGTCGCCTCGACCGGCAGTCGCACTCGTTAACTTTCAATTAAGGATGCAGTCATGTAAAGATATACATAGGTATATATAGGTATGTATACATAACAATATCTCTATAGATATCCTATTATCCAGATGAGAATGAGTGTGACAATGATGTGAAATAAACATGCAATTGAAATTTGTGGCCAGCAGTAGGACGTAAAAAGAGTTCATTTATGATATAATGTAACAATGATGGTTACAAGTACTTTTTTGCATTACATTAAATATGCTTTATTTTTCTTATTATATTATCACGCCGAATTTGTTACTGAGTAGGGGCAGAGCACCAAGTGTCAATTATCTCTGTCCTTACAGACCCGACATGCTTTTTTTGCAGACGTACCTACGAGTAACTCTCTTCATACAGACACACTGCTTTCAGAGACTACCTCATTAGTTAATATCTGAACTATTTTATCAATATCCACGAATCTTGATCTTTAAATTATTATAAGTGTTAGTAATAAAAATATTTTAAATCGTACTAAAGCAAGCTGAAATGAATTCTTCGAAATTCGAATCTCTACACACGGTTGAGCAGAAGTAGGTGTAAGATTGCAACCGGATACACTGCACCCCTTCCACAGCCCCATTCGAGCGCATTGTGCAACTACGTGGCTACGATGTGTAGTTTAAGTGCAGATGCTATATTTTGTTACATTTACTCGTAAATGATCGTGAAAATGACCATGTTTGTTAGTATTCCGTATCAAACATTATTGAAAAAATTTAAGGAAGAATGTACGTGATTATTTTCGATTACGTATGTACAGGGCGATTTTATTACTTTTTATTTTAAGATAGGTAATATTTCCAGTTACACAGACAGTTAATCCATATAGAGTCGATAAAAGTTGCATTACAAACAGTAATGTAAATAATACTTTCATAAAATCATGTTCAAGTGGGTGTTAAGGTTAATAAAACACTATCATTTTGACACAGAGAATATACTATCTTATGTCAAAATAGACTTTTATGTTACTGCTTATAAAATAAATATTTACCAATTCTATACCTAACTTTAAATACGCGTTGAAAATCAGTACATTAAATAAAACATATAAAACGTTCCGGGTAGTGTACAAATATAATTAAATAATTAAAGCGTACAATTAATTATAGTTCTATCTTACTTATCGCGAAATTGAACATAAATATTAATTAAAGCGGGACATTTTTGATAAACTGCTACAATTTTTCAAGTTTAATTACAACATGAATTACTAATGTTTCAATATGACGAATGTCGAGGCGTAACGAGCACGCGAGAGAGGCGCGCGCGCATCTGGCGATTCCGCCCTCGGCCCGCCCAGCCGCCCGGCCGCCCAGCGCTGGACACAGCTAACAATACAAGGGTAAACTTTGCGCCCATTCCCTTTTGTAATAGCACAATTATGAATGAAATTACAATAACACGAGTAACAATGTAACGGTCATTACATTTGTGTTTTCACATACATTTTGTCGAACTTTATATAATTTCCAGTCTATCTATGGATTTCCATTCTATATATTACAGTTGCATTTTAAGTGCAGTACATAGTTTTTAGAATTTATTTTATGTATTTTATGTATTATAAAATACTACGTACAAGTTCATTTAAAATACTGCTCTAATAACAATAATTGGGTTAATAAAATTAGCGTAAATAGAAATAATATTTTACATGTTTGTAGGTACTAGATAATTTAAAAAATACTACAAAAATCATTCTTCTGAATTCTTTCTTTATGCTCGTATTTTGTGTGAATATAACCTATAGAAATATAAATTTATATGTAGTATTTTTTAACAACTATTCAATATTATTCAACGCAAGCTTGCGCTGTAATCTTTATTTAAAAAAACATTCAATTATTTTCTCCCAGCTGCTACAATCCCACAAATTTGAATGGTAATTTAATGAAAGTAAGTATTTTTTTCGCCACAACAGGCAATAAACGTTTCCTGTTTGTAACGATGCACACCGCGAACGTTATCCCGACGACTATTATAAAAATTAATCCATTTTTTCACGTCCAATCTGTGCGGGGGCGGCCGCGGCTGGTATGACGCGACGTACTCCACTCGCCGGGTTGATATCACGCGCAATCTAGTCATACGATACGACAGCAGATGTTACTTGTGACGAGGAAGCAGAGTGTTAGGTAATTATTACTATAACATATATTTTTATAGTAACGGTTTATTCTTGTTTCTTCTGTTGTTTGAGACTCATAAACTCAACAAGCATTAAAGAGCGCGCGCTATGGAAAATAATGAAGAGTTAATAAATATTTGATTTGATTTGCGAGAAGGAAGTATTTCACATACAAAAATTAAAGTCATCCACGACACAAAAATTATCTCATTTCATTTTCTGTCTCATATGCAGCGAATAATTTGTTTAAAAAAGTTACTTCGAACAGTCATAGATTTTTACCACAATTTGAACGCCATACAAACATAGTGGAAGGTTAATCCCGCTGTACTAATTCCACTTTACTAATAATATTTATTCACTCGCTGTATATATGTAAGTACGTTACTCCAGTTTAGGTAGTAAAAAACGTAACTTCACGCCTGTAATCCCCGAAGAGGTAGGCAGAGGAATGCAGAACACTCCCTAAGTGTTCTGCATTCCTCTTAGTTTAGGTAGTAACTACGGTTTATTAGCGTCTCACTTAAATTTTATTCTTCTCTCCAATAAATACACAATACTAAATTAGCAAAAATAATACATAACGTCTAAGCAGCGTGTTACTGTAGCTCGTACGGACACGGCGACATTAATTACGAATCTTTACATTAGCTTTATATAAAGGTGCCGTTGTACGTCTATTGTGAGAACAACAATGCGTAGATGTCGTCTACGATAGGCAGGCGTTTTGTAAAATATAGAATAACATGCGCAAATGATAGTGATTATAGGTGGCGCTGGGCGCGGCGCGTGCCCGCGTAATTATTGTAATCTGCGCTGCGCCCGCGACGCTCCCGCCGCGCCTCTCGTACACTACGTACATTGTTACTCCCGTTTCCAGGAGTTTGTTCTCGACCTTTTAGATTTTCACAGTAGGTCGCTATTGAGCTTTTATCGCGCTTACAATGGTCCAATGGCCATTATGTGATTGTTATGTATGTGCGAAAATAATGTGTTACTGAAAAGGGTTGTAATACAATTAGCAGAATGTAGATGTTTAGGTATATATGGGGAAGAATTTTGTTGTTTCATAAATTTATTTCACATACAATTAGCCAGGTTTATGTCCTGTACTTAGACATTTACGCCCTGCTGATTATTCAAGAACTAAGTAATTATACAGAAACATATACCTATTTAGTTTCCAAAAGAACGCGAATCACTTAGATAGTGTACGATTTGAACGTGAATAGAACGCGTGCGTTATCGTATGTTAGCTTGCGTGCGATACGTTCCCGTGCCCGCCCAGCGGCCGCCCTGCGCGTCGCCGCCCCGCGTAAACAAACAAGCCGGCGCAGCGGCAGAGCGGGACGGCGAGCGTGCGAGACCGACCGCGCTCCGCTACGCCAGAACCCGGCAATTAGTAGGCGAGATTCGTCCGTCGCATCGATTCGTTACGGGATAATTGCTCTGAGAATTTCCTTACGGAAAATTCGGACCGCGTGTGACGTATCAAGTGATTGGAGACGGATGAACTTCTGAGATGAACTGTGCGTACTATCAGCAGCCCGGGGGCTCATACCCCGTGCCCCACAATGTTAACAATAACCATTTCAGCGAGGTAAATACTTAATTTTATTATGTTATGAATTTTTATCGTACAATTAATTTGTTTCCAATTATATGTTCATTATTTCCGTATAACATAAAAACTATAAATTGCTTTTCGTAACTATTACATTTATCAGCATTTATTCAATTTTTATTTATAACAGTAAGACAAAAGAACAGGGAAAGTCATCTAATAAAATAAATCCATATAATTAAACACGCAATCGCTCCTTATTTTTGAATGTTCAAATTAATATTATTATGCTCTAATAAGATTAACGTCCATGAAAGGCTACTCGTATCTCGTATAAAATGCGATTTTAACTCCGATTTCATAATATTTAATAGCTTATCAAACCTTGTTATAGATCTAATAATGTTGTTATAATAAATATGTTTTAAGACCTCGTATTTTGCTAAGCTTGTTACACTGGCTGGTGAATATTCAGCCCGCGTCTCTACATAATTGTTCTGGAGCCTGTCACTTATAAAATATCGATCACGTCTGATCCTCGATCGCGATCTCCCTTGATTAATTACAGTAATTCACCTCCGCTCATAAAAAGTCGATATTAATCAAACAGAAAACAGCAAATGTGTATATAAGAACAGCCAATAATACCGTTTCAATTCGTAACTGAATGCCATTAAATTAATTTCAAAATTTACAATTTGTCAAGAAGTAATTAAAGTAATCACCGGCATTTGCGCTTGAGCACTTTATCATAGTCGTATATAAAAAATGAATTATGTATTTTAATATTATGTACACAACGCACAAGTTTTAAATATACGTATCGAAGTATTTATCCATAAATCGTTTTTACTTATGTTACCTATCTGTGAATAAAGTTTTTTTATTCGGTAAGTAAATTACATTACCATTTTCAGTTCGTAAGTTTTATCCTTTTTTTTATATTTATATATCTTCAAGTGAAATTAACATTTTCTAACCAAAACAAACAAGTAAATATGTAAAAGATTTAAAGACATTAAAGACGTAAGAAATATCCAAAAACGTAATCACAGATAACAAAGTCTGTTAAACCTAATTAGGTTTAACTTAATTAAGTTACTTCTGAACTTCATAACCTTTGGCTTTAATATATTTAAACTATAGAGTTAATTCATTTCATATCACGCAAAACATTTTCTTTCTACGTGCGATAGTAAAGATAATTTTAGTATAAATATATACATTTATACTATTACATAAATATTATTTTTTAATTGATATCACTAAATACGCCACTGCCTCGTTGATCGTGTTGGTTGCAAGTGCGACTGCCGAACGGGAGGTCCTGGGTTCGATTCCCGGGTCGGGCAC
>DWDV01000186.1:0-19560 GCA_018245615.1 Mimoniades ocyalus | reverse complement strand
CGTGTCTTTAAATGTGTTTCGTAGTGACTCCCTTGGACCCATCATATAGATAGCTCGAATAGCCCGTTTCTGGAGCAATAATTATATGGGCTTAACTATGTTTATCACGGCCTGAGTTTGATTCTTTATTTACGAAACTTAATTGATTTGAGTTTAAATATCTCTCGCCACAACTTTAAATGAAAGATCTTGAAGAAATCTGCGCCAATGGCAGTTTTTACTATTGGCGAGGTCTGTATAATTTGACAACAAACACTCTGCTAAAGTGGTAGAGTAAATTCTTGAACTATATAATTCTGAGAGGAGACTAAGTTATTAAGTTTTAAAATGATAAATACATTAACGAGAGTATTAAATTAAATTCTTTTGTTGCAGTGTTCCATTTGTTTTTTCAATTCGGCAACTCAATGACATACAACATATTTGTCCAAATGAGCCTCATCACCGCTGTGCCAGTATCTGCAGGTAAATCTTAACACATTACACGCGGGAAGGGTATTGTAATACCTCTTCGGGCGACTGTTCGTTGTCTGCGGGAGAGGTATTTTTACCGTTTACATAGTTTGGTAGTTATTGTCTGGTAAAGTATTAAATCTTTGCGCTCGAGGCTCGTAACTGATAATGATTACATTCGCATATTCTTTCTGCAATTCATAATCAACTATCTGCAGCTCATAAACAATTAGTCGTGATGCCCCGCATGTAATGTGTTAATGTTTTAACATGTATAATGTAAGAATATTGTTAGGTTTCTGAAATATATAAAGATTTCTAGACTTTATACCTTTTCTACATAGCACATATGTAGTTCCATCATCTACCTAGTCTCTATATGTCTATCTGTTAACCTATCTATATACCATTTGTAATTAAATTGTGTTTAAAATTTTCCTGATTTTATCTAGTTGTCAAAACAAGCCCACTTTAGTAACAGTGGTTGTGAACTTAATTATAATCCACACGTTCATTAATAACTTTCCTATAACATCTTTCACTGAGGGGTAGACAAAATAGGAGTAGAAAAATACAATATGTAATGCAAATCAATAAAAGACGTAAATGATAAGCATTGTGACATTATTTTCTATTATTCTCAAATATTTATTTATTTTTATTTATCTTTGGGACACAAACAATAATAGTAGTACATTAAAATTATGTTGTAAAAATCAGTTCATAAATCAGCTAAGTTTCCATCGTATCAGCTAAGTATACATTGGACATTACATTTCAGCACTGGACGTGGTGTTCTATGAAGCTCAGTTCGAGGGCATGAAGTTGGCCGGAATCATATTGATCACCGTCGGCTTTTCACTAGTGATGCTGCCCGACAACTGGCCGGACTACATCATGAGACTATTGAGGTAAATACAGGCACAAATGAGCACATTTTGAGCTCTTGTTTTATTCTCTAGTCTTTCTTTTTTTTGTTATCTTATTTTGCACCAGCACTCAGGGTTGGCTCAAGCTTTAATAATATCACTAAAACTGTCTATTTATAGTTTGCCGCGTAATATATTGGCTTCCAATTGCACCATCCCCGAATAACCCAGGACATATTAAGCACTAGATGGGGAGCATCCCGGGAGATTGGCAGCGGCGTCTTCATCCTTAACATAACCACATTCGGAGGGCAGCTACAAGGACTGACTAATGCGGTCACTAAGGCCCTTGTCCTTGCCCTCACAGGCGATCTCCCTGCTCGTGACTGAGGTGGCGGTCATGCTAACGACAGAGCAAAATGTGGTAAAAATCTACAGCAGAGATCGGGCTGTTACAATTGGACACTTCTGCATTTAGCATTACGCAGCTCCGTGACACTCGGGATCAACAACAACATAGGGCGTAGTAAAAACAATTCCTCACAATTGTCTAAATTATAGAATGTGAAATAGGAAACAAATTGATTTTCAAAATTCTTCGTATGCAATGATCGTTTTTATGTTCAAATATTCACTAAAAGCTTTGCTAGAAGAACTTTTAACAAATTCCCTACATTATTCCCCCGCTTCACCGCGACCTTAAGCCGGCCCTGTCCACTCTTGTCTCATGGGTGGCATTCGGACCGTAACTGTTTATTTATAGAATTATATATGTTCATTTAACACCTATGCATGACACCGTAACTCGGAATCGGTAGGCGTGGCTTAGCAATCCAAATGCTACCTATAAATACAATATTATAGTAATGTTCTTAGATCAAAAACCAAACGGAAAGAGACATATTCGTGGCGTTCGTTCACTGTCCTACGTACTTGCTCGTTTATACCGTACACGTGCAAAATATCGAATTACTATCATGTGAGGTATATGAAGAAAGAGTCACAAGATTATCCATGCTACCCTGGATCTGATCCGTCGATCGGTCTCTGACCACGTGCGTGTAACACGAATAATGTCGAGGTTTGGTCTTAATGGTCGTTATTATATAACAGTTTGATAAAGCAGTGGTACGCGCGTTTGTGCAGTTAACACACTGAGCGCCGCCGAAGGTAAGGTAAGGTTGTATAAGGTTGAAAGTAAGAAAGAAAAGAAAGTAAGGCTGAAATTTTCGGATTTACTACGCCTTATAATTGGCCAGATTGATTAACTAAATTACAAAAAATACGCCGGTCCAAAGGAGCCCTTACGTACATTTATGTCGTCAAAATAACCTAATGTATATTGTATATGTATATTCAAAATAATAGGAATTAAGAAGTCTGTGTGTAACTTCATAAACCTTGTGAGGTTATTATCGTCCTCATTTTAATACAATTTAATTTTCCAGAAATCTGTAGAACGTTCCAAAATCAGTTCATTCTATTTTTTTAACAAAAATTTCATGTTGAAAGATAATCTTCACTCACCTATTATTCGTCCCGGATATTGTGTTAAAATTTACTACTATAATATGTATCAAAAATATTTTGTGACGTTAGAAACTTTGCAAAAAAAAATATAGAATAGAAAAATATAGTTCTCGCCAAATATTACTGTATAATATTCGCGTGACAACTGTATCACGTCCCCCCCTCCCAACGCCCCGGGCGTGCAGGTGGAGCCGGCGCCAGCGCGGGCAGCACGGCGCCGGCCGCGGCCGCGACGCCGTGGACTACCGCACCGGCTACATCCGCTCGCACCTGCGCTCGCCGTCCGGCCGCGTGCGGTGACCGCGCCCCGCGCCGCGCTCAGCTCGTGGAGGGGATACCCAGGGGGAAAGGGGACGGTTGTCGATGCCAGGATTAGTAGTTGCGAAACAGACGAACCGTCTGCGATAGATGAGGTTAGTAAGATAGGTAGGGATTGCCTTAGCAAAACACAGGATTCGCAGGGGTGTGCTGTGCGTAGAGGAAAGAGAACTGACTGTTGTATGTGTACCTGCTTGTGGAGGGGATTATTGTCACTAGGATTTAGTATTTATGTACTTATCTGAGTTTGGAAAGTGATAGAAACAACGCTGATTCTTCAATAGCATAACTTTGTCTTTCAATCTGCTCTACTTCTCCGCCCCCAACCCTTCCACAAGTGCGTCCGTATCGGGAGTCTGTACAGTTGGCACAATGGGACAGTGTTGATTTGAAAATTTAATTGCCTGTTGAATTTGGTTGTTTTTATGGTAAGGTACCGTTGATAGTTTAGTAGTGCGAGGTGCTTTTGTGACGTCATTAATTGGGCAATAATGGCGTGCGTGAATTTTGTATGAACATTCGTCCGGTTTGTACTGCTGATGTGGCAAGCTGTTTAAACCTAAATTGTGTTGATGGCAACACCAAGTTCGTAGCGCTGGTAAATTTATTTTCCTTATTGTGTATTGAATCAGACGGGTTGATAATGATGGTGGTGGTGGTGTTGATGATATATTTTGATTGTAGGTGTAGTGTTCGTTATTTCGAACGCACACACGTGGACACGCCTCGCGACATAGCAATAATTATTCAAAGTATCGTTTCACTCTATTAGTTTTTGCGCTCTACACTTAGATGCAAGTATTAGGAACGATTTATAATACACACTTTATAGTATATATGTAAATATTGGTAATGTATAGATGTTCTCTTTCGAGTTCTTACTGACTTGTGCGATGAAGAAGAAAGTTTGGATTTAGAATTTCATCATCCAATCATAGACAATAATTATATCACATAGAACATAGACAATAGTTTTAGAAGGACAAAATGACATTTGTGCCTGACACTTAGGGAATCTCTAATTATCACCATGAAAAAACTTAAAACTTCTCTATGATATTAAGATATGTTTTTCGAATTTCCTATTAATAAATCGTTCAATAATACTTGTAATTATTTACAATGAAAAGAATTGAAAGATTCCCTTTTAAATGTCTCGAAACATTTCGATTATTACGTAATTCCTTCCGGATCCCGCACAATTCATCTAAAATACATTTTTTTATTACATTTTAATAACCTCAAAATCTTCTGTCTGCCAAATTCTTGTACTTAACTTATATGAATTTATGAAAAAATTTACAAACTTATTAAACATCTGTTTGAATAATAGATATTCTTAGCATCGACGAATTTAAATTCATTATGAAACTGTTGCGTCTCGCTTCTTGTACTTACATGAGTTGTTTTTGTGACGAATTATGTTAAAAAATGTCATATTATTAAGGGTATGATTTTAATGTTAATATTTTTGTGCGCATTGAATGTATATTGATATCAAATAATAAATAATCTTAAACCCTTTTAATAGTAACTTCGGATATATTAAATAAAAAAAATTACTGTAACGTTATCTATGCACGTTTATGTCCAGAAAGTATTAGAACTAAAGACATTAGAATATTGGAGTTATTTGAATTTGAATTTGCTCACTGTGTTGACTGATTTAAATACCCCCAGTCTGTCCAAAGTTTTTTATGTGTTACTAAAAAAACAAAAAAAACAGCAATTTTTAAACCTAATTTTTTTATGCTTTTATTGCCCAAAAGACAGTTTGCTATTAAACTCAAATGTATTTTGATTGTGTTCGAAATAGAGATAACCTAGTTTTTTGGAGCTCAGCATTTCAGAGATATAACGTTATTTTTCAAATTCATCAAAACATTACTCGCTGTAATAATGAAGTAAGGCATAGTGAGGAGTATTGCACGTCGTTGCTCCATACTGATCTTCAAGACGTACGACATCCGTCAACGTCCAGTGTGGTATATTTGAACCTTACCGTCTCATTCTTAAATCACACTTTGTGCTTCAGTTTAACGATACAAGGATTATGATGACGATAATTGTAAGAATTTAGTACATGTTACGTATCGTTACTTATATGTATGTATCTGTTTTAGTGATATAACGAATATTCGCATTCGCATTCGCTAATATTCGCAAATTTTTGTATATTCGCATTCGCATTCACGAATATTCGCATATTTTTGTATATTCGCATTCGCAAAATTTCTCCGAATGTTTTGTGAATATGAGTATCAGAAAAATGGTTTATAAAATCAAAATATTTTTATCAAATCTTTTCTTTTAATAAAATCAAAAGCATTTGTTATATTTTTTTATACAAGAAAAAATAACCTCGTAATCATAATATGATCAGTCTCTAATTTATCATTTGGTTTTATTTATTTATTTACTTTACTTTGGGCACTCAAGCATAACAATTCAATTTTCATTAGAACTTATAAGACAAAAAATATATAATGCAATGTAAAGAAACAAAACGAAATTCTTGTATGAAATTTTCTGCAAAAACGGAATATTCGCTACCGAATTTGCGAATGTCGGTAGCGGATATTCGCATTCGCATTCACGAATGTTCAAAAATGACATCCGTTCATCACTAATCTGTTTGGTTAGTGTTTACATCGTGATACTCGCCCGTAGAACAGTTAAACATTATTTTAAGGGGTTGATTTCTTGGTTGTTTTAATTCTTTATGTCAGATATCAACCTTTCTATAATATTCATTGTTTCGCCTCGCGATCAGTCGATGCAGACCCACGATCAGTCGGTGCAGGTACGGGCCTGGTCTCTTTTATAGCACTTAATTAAATGATACTTACAGGATACTTAACTTAACCAAATGATACGTTCATTTAATTTTGCATTTCAATTAATGCAATTATTTTATTGCAAAATGTGAGTGTGACGTATTATGGTAAAATATACAACATTAAAATTAACGCAGTTGAAATTTACGTGGATATATGTATTTTTATTGAATTTTTTTTCTATCAATTCTCACCAGTCAGAAGAAATCCGTGTCGAATAGCGGAATAGTGGTAGAGTTAATGTTTATGTTTAGGATTAATCTTTAACACTGCCGCTTTAGTCGAGTAGTTGTAAGCGCGACTGCTGATAGAAAGGTCCAGGGTTCGATTCCCGGGTCGGATACTAATGGGTATTTTAATTAAAATTTCTAGTAGTCGCCCGGAGTGTAGATTTGAGGCCCAGTGTGTGGCAAACCGCTCACCCCCTATTCCATAGCGGAACGCAAACGTAACTGATAAAACGTGGGAGTGTACTACACTCCTCCGTATACACCTTCGGAGATTACAGGCGTGATATTACGTTTGTTTATTAATACTCTCAAATAAAAAACCTGTCGGTGGCCCGCTACGGCCAATCTGCGAAATGGCGAATCGTTATTTTAAGT
Source organism: Mimoniades ocyalus (assembly GCA_018245615.1). Lineage (NCBI taxonomy): Eukaryota > Metazoa > Arthropoda > Insecta > Lepidoptera > Hesperiidae > Mimoniades > Mimoniades ocyalus. Next base: position 12,948 of record DWDV01000186.1, on the reverse strand, counting down.
AAAAAAATCTCAATATCAATTCCATTGCAGTATTTAATTCTAGTCGAATTTTATAAAAGTTTATTTCGTAAGGTATTATTTAAGTCTTTGGTAGTAGTGTTATGAGTTTTGTACATATGTATGTTGTAAGTGGATAACCGCCCCAATTTAATCATATATTATTATTACATAGTATTATATATAGAGACTTTTATCAGTTGCATTGTTTGCAGTAATTTTGTGTCCCATATCTTTCATATATTAAACCTGTCTGTGTGATAGTACTTTAACTACTTGAAAATGTTAAACCCTACATTGTAAATTGTATTAATCACCGTATTCTCCAGTTGTCTGTATGTAAGCCAATCGTTAACGACTGTGCTGTGAGTGAATTCGTTCGTAGTGTTACACAAATATAACAGTTGTATGCAGATACACTTACAGTCAGAAGCACTGTGAAATGTATGTATGTACTTAATAAAAAATATTTGGTACTGCAATTAAAGAAATATTATTATTTTAATAACATTGTAGTTGTAAGAGTTTTCGAGCTTGATTATGCCGTACTGACTTGGCGAACTATGAAGTGAATATAATTATTAAATTGCTTGCAGTTTCTTGGTTTACTATAAGTATAAATAATTACCGCTCCTGCCAAATGTAATTTTAATAGGACAATTACATTCGAAGGGGCAGGAATTAAACCCCAGACCGGATATTAATCCTACAGGCGTTACAAATCAATTCATTCAAAGTAAAATTAAAAGTGAATATGTATATATATTATATTATTATATAGCCGCATGCCCAGCGTGGGGATTGTGGGCATAACCTCTCAGGGAGACCTATGTCCAGCCAGCAGCGGACTGCAATAGTGTTGATGCCGATTATATACATTTATTTCTAGCTCCAATATTCTACCTCCATGTGATACGCCATGTGAAGGAGAAATCAAACACTATACAATTGGAAAGCGAGTACAAGATAATGGAAAGAAAATAATAAAAGACTAATAATGTAAACAGTTGTACATGTGCGAATAAAGATGTTTTTATTGTTTCATAATATCATAGTTTGTATTAAATTATTGTTATGTAACCATTAGTTTATAATGGTCCGTGTGCCTTTGATAGGGAATATATAATTTATCGTTAATCGTTGTCGGCTGTTGATGTATTTATTATTACTGTTAATGTTTATTATATTATAATATTGTTTACGTACTTTTATTAGATTTTGTATTGACGGATAGTGCGAAGAGGCATGAGTATACATAGAAGTGATTGAAGCAGAAATTTAATATTATAAAAAAACACCCAACCTCTATTTACAAACAAATTCAATGTAAAAAAAATGTTTTTTTTTTAAGAATAACGTTTTCGTTAGACGTTTATTGGTCGTATTGTATCGTTGATGTAATATTCGTTATTTTACATACGAATTTATTTTAATTTTTGGTATAATGTAACACCTGTGTATCGAAGACTCATGTATGTAACCATGCATTTTGTTCTTGCCGAGACAATATTATTGACATTTTTGTATGTTTGTTGAATAATTTGGTACAGCGAATGTGTTTGTTATTGTAAGACTCAGCTCAATGAATTTGTTGTGAAGATTCTGCGGTTGGGCTGATTGTTTAAATGTACGAATTGTATGGTTGTTAGTTTATTTTAACAATGTACATTCATAGCGTTTTATGTAGTTATGAAATTTGTGGGAGTTGCTTTTGTGTATTGAAATGTTGTCATTTTTTTCTTGCGAATGAGAAAAAAATAGATTATATTTGAAAACACTGTAGCATCTGAACGTGTTTCAATTTAACTTTTCAACGATCTCAATTTTACCTTTAATCCTTTTAAACGATAATATATTTAAATTTAAATGTTAAAAGTGATTATTAAAAAGAAGGTTTTAAAATTTTCACGTTTTTTCTACATTGGTTATTTCTTTCGTACGCCAGTCTCTATTGCTCGATTAAATTAGATAATTGTAAAGACTGAATTAAATGCAAATTGACTAAAATTCAATTATGTTGTCATTTACATTGTAATATAGATAGGTTAATTGATGTTTTATTACGTAGGTGAAATAGGGTCGTATATCGGTGTTTAAATATTAGTGTTACACTGCCGGTCGGGCGTGGAACTCATTTTTGAAATGTTGAATTTGGAATTACAAAAGAAAATAGAGTAGCCGCCTACTTTTTTTAATATATTGGTTTTTAATCTATCAAAAGTTTAATGATGTAGGAAAAGAGGTCACGTACCTTAAATATTGTTCATGGATAATTTTTCGTAGTGTTTATTGTGAAATCAACAAAAATGAGTGTCCTCACGGCCGCGAATTAGTTAGACACGTGATTAGTGCAAAAGCATATTGTAGAACACGATACAACACTATGGGGCCCCTGTGATTCATTTTGTTATAACATAGCCGTAATATGTTGGTCATTAAATATTTTTTTTTTATAAAATGGTGTTTTATTACTTGTTCTATTTCACCTAGAGTATAGCCGAAGAAGACTAAGGTAGGTTATCATTTATCAGGTTTAAGAAAACCTGATAAGAATCATAAATTTTTTAATTTCCGCGTATATTATTAATACAGGCGAATGTACTGAGATTTGCTGAAAGGAATATATTATTAGTTTCTTCCTGATGGCTTCAGGTATGGTTGAAATCCAAGAGTTAACTGCAACCTTAATGAGTATCGTTGCTTACCCGTATCAATTATATCTGGATTTTGTGCCTCGCGGTGAACAGAAACTTCGTAACAATCTAGGGTGGATCCGATACGTTACTATGAATAAATTGCTTCTTAAAATGGCAAATGAAAAATGTCTGCAGAGTTTACGCTGAATATATTATGGTATTTTTGCGCCACAAGAAGTCTGCGCAAACTAAGATTCAATTTGTTGCTGTCTGGAAATGTTCGTAGGATCTACAATTGAACAATGATTTGGTAAAAAATTAAAATCTGATGTAAATCAATTGGACTAATGCCAGTCTTTTTATTATTGTGATCCTCACATTCACATTACAATTTCATCTAACGATATAACTACATAGTTTCATACAAAGAAACTCAACACAACACAGCTTTCATAAAGCGGTCAAAGTATGTACTTCAATATATTTACACGGGCAGTTTTAGATCAGACTTATAATAGAGAGATATATATTTAAATACTAATACACATTGAAGCTAGCTAGTTGCCGTTGCTGACCCGGTCCCAGCGCCAGATGGTGCCGTCGTCGCAGCACGCCAGCAGCACCTTGCCGTTGCGCGACAGCGTCACCTGCGCATACAAGGAACAAAGGCGTGACGTCACAAACGAATATATTTGCAAAGACAATGTATGTTGGTTTTAATTCTTGTGACGATTAAGTATCACATATTCATATTAACATTCTCTTTTGTACATTAATCTATAGCAAACAAATATGTAAAAAATCAATATTAAAGCAAAACTATTTTCTTTGGTGCCTTGCAGGACATTTAAGAAATACTTGTAAAATTTATTTTGAAGGTGTCCCGTTTGACGGGACTTAAAAGCTTCACTTAAACCATTCATTTGATAGTTTGGGAACTATGTTGGCATTAAATTTTATTTCACAGAATTAATGACCTGCAAAAATGCCTACACACAGAAGCTGGATGTGGCAAGCCGAGGAGAGGGCGCGATTGAGCTCTTTGGGGGAAGCCTGTGTCCAGCAGTGGACTGAGATAGGATGATGGTGATGATGATATTTAAGACACCCACTTGTAATAATGGGCATCTAAAAGCTCTTATGGTCTTATCGAAAAGCCTTGTCGTGTGAGGTGTGGCGCAGGACATCAGTGTCGGCTCCTGGCACGCTACCTGGCGCACGGCGGCGAGGCAGCGCGGGTGCACGAGCTGCGAGGCGCGCGAGCCGCCCGCCACGCCGCCCAGCTCCCACACCATGGTCTTGCCGCACTGGTTGCCCAGCGCGATCACCTGCGCACAGGGAACACATTGAAAGCTTGCTCTCAAACTCGCAAGGCCAAGGAGCCTTATGATAGTACTAGAAATCTATGGATAGCCACAATGACATCTCAAACTGATGGACATCCAATGACCATCCTGATCCATCTAATATGTAATTGAAATTAGACAACATTAATTGTTAAAACCACAAAGTCGAATACACACCAATTTTGTGTTGATGAGAAGTTTATATTGTATTTCACATTTAAAATGTTTCTATATCCTGACATTTACCGAAACATATTTCTTACCCTTTGACTGTAATCAACAGCAAATCGTATGAACCAAATCTCACACTCCTTATAATCGAATCTGTGGACGACTGTGACAGAGTTGTCGCCCGGACGGAGCTCGGTGTCTTCCAAACGTCCAGGTTTCCAGCATATAATGGCATTCTCACATGACTGAAACACAAAAAGTATAATATGAATCTATTGAATCTTTTCATCAAATTGCAATAACATTACGGGAATATGTGATGAAATTCTTAGAACCACTTATATTCAGTGATTAAATTTAAGGGGTTTCTCTGCTGTGTACAACAAATTAAGTTTTTTAGAATGTCAACTTAAACTATTTCAGATTTTAATTGCCCAAATGATGTGATTATTTGCTCTAGTTATTGCAGTATTTTTCTGTTATATTTAACCATGAGTAATTAATGGTTGAAAAACTAATGTCAATCAACCATAAACATTTTAAGAAGTCATAACTTTTTAATAGTCTCTTTACCTTTGACAATATTAAATCGCCCATCCATCTCACACAGTCCACATAATTTCTGTGTATGTCTCTGGTAGAAAAATCTGGGAAGTGTTCTTTCAACGAATTGAATGGCCGTAGGGCTCTGTGGGGATTGAAGTTGTAACTCTGTTTAATTGCTTCATTCATTGATGGTTTGTCGAGTCTCCATAGCTTGAGGGAGTGGTCCATGCCACAGGACATGATTCTTTCACCTCTAAGATCAAAATCTGCACTTAACACTTCATCTCTATGGCCTTCGACACCTCCAAAAATTGCTATGCAAACATCAGTCATAATATTCCACAGCCGTAAAGCATGGTCTTTGCTCGCTGAGAGGAGCAGGTTGGGATCGCGTGGGTGGAACTTCACTTCGTTAATAGCGTGTCCATGGCCTATGTAGTGCTTGATACATGTTTGTGTGGCCGGCTGGAAGATACGAACGATACCTCGCGAACCGGCGACCGCTAATAACGGTAGGTTGGTTTCCTCCTCATAGGACCATGCACATGTGTAGAATGTTTCATCAACCTAAAATAACAAAAAAAAAACAGGACTGCAATTGGCTGATGATGTTGTATTAATGAGAAAAATGTGTATTGCAATACCTACATCAGGATCAGCATAGCACTGCAAGAATTTAAAGCCTCCTGATTCTGGGCACTCATAGATGGAAACCCTATTGCTTCCCACAACTGCAAATATTTGTGGTTCTCCTTCCCCAAGATGATGGTTAAATTGGCAGCCAAACAAAGGCTGGCCATGGTCTTCTTTGGCACTACAACTAAATAGAATACTTTTAAGTATGCAAATGTATTAATATCTCTCTGTCAAATATTTATACTTTATTTTCTGAGTTTCATGGATATTACACCATTTAGGTACTCTCTCATTGTATAATATCGTAAAGATAAATTTGATTCTTACTTGAATTTGTATGGTGGTTTTACTTGTTTATTTAATTTTTTCTTTCCGCGCCTACGTTTCTTTACGCGGGTATTTGTAGGAGTTTCGCTACGTGATGTATTGTCTGTGTTCGAAGTACTTTCCACACTGGACGTGTCTTCCTGATTAAAAATTACAAAAATTAACCTATATGTGTTTAAAGTATTTCAGCAAAAATCCGCAATAAAACTAGCATTAAATATTATCGTAGTTAAAAGTGATATATATATATAAATAGCCTATAACATACATTAATTAATTCAAGCTGTTATCTGGATTAAATGTGGACACAAATTCTGGATAACCACTTATTAACATTTATGACAAAAACTATTACTTACAGCATCATTATCGGAAAAATTCATGTTTCAGTCTTTAATTATATATAATAACACTAAAATTACAAGATTGAGCTAAGACTTTCATACAATTAACGCTAATTAAACTAAGTTTTCCTCACAAAGGCCACATTATCAGCTGGTCTTGGCGTCCTTAACGTCAAATGTCAAATTTTCGCGGGAGTCATATCAGAGATGCGTTCAAATATAATATACGAACTAGAAATGTTCAGAAATAAATGAAACATATGAATAAAAATACGAACAATAATTGTCATGATTATTATAAATATGATTGCTCAGTTTTTTAAATTCAATATCCAAATTATACTTAGAATATTTAGCTCTTCATTAGAAATCGTACGATAGATAAGGTTTGTCGTTAAAAATACATTTATTTCCGTTAGCTAAATCAAATTTTCGTAAGGCTGGTATATTTAAAACTGTCCTTTTTATATATAGCATTAATTTTTTCAAATTGTTTTCATTATCTGTTTGTGTTATTTTCTTTACCTTCTCAAATTTCATTATCTAGTTGTGTTACTTTCTACCGTTATAATATGATTATATTAAAATTATATTTGTCGTCTTACGCTGAAACCAGTTATGCCGATATGAGAGTGAGAGTAATGTGGAAATCGGAACATATTTAATCATCTTAGGTTTTAACTAAGATAATTCTTTAATAAGAGAAAACTTAAATAAGTAACATAAATATAACATCACGCCTGTAATTCCCGAAGAGGTAGGCAGAGGAGTTGAATACGCTCCCATGTTTCACCAGTTATGTTTAAGTCTCACTATGGAATATGTGGTGACTGGTGATGCCATTGCCATACTTATACCGACTCCGAGCCATTATTAGAAAATTTAAGTTAGAAAAATCCAACAATGTCCGACCCAAGATTTGAACTCAGGACCTTGTATTGTCTCTTTGGCAGCTGTAAGCCCTAGGTGGGCTTTACCAAACGATTATTCCACCGAGGGGTCATTACAATACGGGGGGATATTACAATACGGAATATGTAAGAGTAGTTCCCTTCTACAACTATTCATGTCAATTTTTCTTTGTTTTTTTTGTGTGTACATACGTAAAAAGGAAAAAGGCGGATTTGTGTGTGTGTGTATATGTGTGTGTGTGTATATGTGTGTGTGTGTATATGTGTGTGTGTGTGTGTGTACAATATTTCACACATTCATATTGTAAGACAAAACTGTTTTGTCTAATGATCTTCAAAGAGCACAAATCACAAAAAAATAAAAAAGACACTACGTTTGTATCTTACTTTTTATTTTACAACCGCTGTACAATAATGAATATTCAGTTTAAAGTAATATATTTCACATATCTGATTATAAAAGGTAAATAAATTTATTAAAATAAATAACTATATTATAAAAATTACAAACATTAATTTTAAAATTAAATTATAAATAAAATTCACAGCCACGTTACATTAGTACTAAGTATAATAAAATTACGTAACAACCAAGGTAATAATAACTAATACTGATTTGCAATAATAGTATAAGGATTAAAAATTTGAAAAAAGGGTTTTTTTTTTATTTAGCGATAGCCTCGTGTTAGACTGTGATCTTATGTGATGAAAGCGAGATGCAGCATAAGATGTAGCCTTACTTTGAAAATTCGTATCCACTCGTCTCGTAACGTAACATCAAGCCTGTAATCCCTGTAGAGGTAGGCAGAGGAGTGTAGTGCATTCTCACGGTTCACAAGGTATTGAATCGTCTTGTATAATTACAGGCTATAATAAATGTAATAATTAAGCAAATCTCTGTAACATTACTTTGGTTTGGGCAATATTACTTAGCTATATAAAGTCTTAAGCTTTATCCACCCTAACCTCATCTAACATTAGCGTCTCCTGGTTCAGTATGGCTATAATATGTGACTTTGGATGACTATGTTCTGGTAACCTCGTATTATTTACCGTTCGCTTTAAAGCTTCCTTACATACTTAATAATAAGTTTGTTGTAAATATTTCAAAAAACGGTATACAATATGCAGCGGTGGCGCCTCGCAACGTTCGTTGTAAGGCGTAGTTACCGCGGCGCGGGCGGCGCGCAGGGGCAGGCGTGGCGCAGCGCCACGCGCAGCCACGCCACGAAGCGGTCCACGCGCGCGTACACGCCGGGGTAGCCCTGCCGCGCGCAGCCGCGGCCCCACGACACGATGCCTGTGGCGGGGGAACCATGTTTTTAAAAACTCACACAACAATCTCTCTAGCGTTCGGTCATTAATTATTAATAATTCACTTCACACTTTATTAGCTGTTTTGTAATATTTAATTAAATATACAGGAATAAAACACACTTATGATATTGGCGGAAAAAAGCTTTAACTTTTTTTAAATATTTTTTTTACCAAAAGTTTGTTAGTTCTGCCATTTATTTATACTTACCAACAATAGTATAATGAGGGTGTGCCATAAGCAGAGGCCCTCCGGAGTCGCCCGTGCACGCGTCTCTCTCTGGCGCGTTGGCGCAGAGCATCCGCGGCGTCACCTTCCTCCTGCCGTAGCCTGCGCCCGTGCAAGCCTCTTGAGTCCATATTTGGACATCAGCCTATAAATTCACATCAGTTAATAAAATGCCCTGATCTATTTTGTACTGTTGGTTACCCGTGCAAGTAGACAGGAGACGATTTAAATTTAAAAAAAACTTTTGTTCAAGTCAGCCGAGAACGAGAAATCTAAGAAGTACTCAAAAACAACCTAACTAGATTGATGCAAGAAATAGAGTCAGTTGTAGGGAACATTTCATATGTTAAAGATTTTAACTTTGCGACTTGGTCTTCTACGGTATGCAAGGAAGTCAAAATACTCTTTAAATTACATATTATGTTTTAACAAACCATACGTTTTTTTTGGTTATTTAGATATTTTAATTCAGGCAATTCAGATTTCAAGGTCACTGTGTAAAAAAAAACTCTTTATTCAAAGAAAGATAACAAAATGAATGATTCAAGTACGAAATCGATCATACTTCAGTTCCAATAATCGTAAATTAAACGTAATCTACTTCCCTAAAACCTAAAAACGAGTATAAAATTGAGGATTGATCTTTGCGAAATGCGAAAAAACTATAGCGTAATTGTGTCCAGAATTATTGTGCTTTACCTAAAGTACAAATGAACATTGTAGGAGTTGGGTCGATGGACGCTAACTGTGCTGTACTTACTTTCATTGGAATATTTGATGGAGGTCCTTTCTCAATTGTACTTCCCCATCCAGAAACAATTGCATCCACACCTTCAAGTGTGTCCACGTCATCTAAAATTTTATAGTAGTCAAGACATGTCTAGGTATAAGCAGATACATACAATTTAAAAAGTATCTTATGTACATCCGAAATACATATACCGGATGCATATTGTAAGGATGTTTATTTTGCTAAATTCAGTGAATATGTCTTTAACTAGTTAAAGTGTTAAACATAGCTGAATTCTCTTAAGACAATATCATCCCTCGATGAAGCTATTAGACCGTGGATTCAAGGGTAAACGATAATTCATAAACTAAAAAAGTTTATAAACTCCCTTACATTTTTATTAGTGTAGCATTAAAAACATCAAGAAAAATAAAGTTCAGTTATAGGAAAAATATTACAAAATTAGAAGTGGCCTATTTTAGACTCTTCATTAAGTCCAGTTAATTATTAAAAATAGTAGTGGTAGTCCATTTTTTTTATGGGAAATTAGTCAAAATTTGAATATTTACATACCAGGCAAGCAGGCGGGTCGGTACAAACTATCCGGCAACGGTTGAGCCAGTCGCAGCACAGCAATATCGTTGTCATACGTGTAACGGTTGAAATCCGGATGTTGGAACACGTGGGCCACAGGGAAACCATCCGCTTTAGAGTTGTTCACGTCGTGTTCACCCACGAGTACCGTAAGGCGGGAAGCCTCAATCCTGGAAACAATTGATTTTAAAAATAAAATGTAGAATCGTTGAATTTAAAAAGATAATCGTTTTAATACTTTGGAAGGCAGGAATTTGGCCTTAAGCCATTCGGAAAAGAGACCTGTGTCCAAAAAAACACGGTAAAAAGGTTATTATATATGTACTAAGTATATAAAAACTTTAATATGTAATTGTATATATACTAAGTACATAACAGGTAATTTTATTTATAAAATTTTTGTTTACGAATATCATCTATCTACGCACGACAAAAATAGGTTCAGTTAACATTTACGAAGCTTGCTGAAACAATCTGTCGATACGAAGAACAAATGTTTGAGCTACTTGTAGAATGAATGAAACGTATTTAAATTCTTGTGTCATTATAAACTATTACTTTCATGTTTATCCGTTTCTTAGGTCAGTCTGTTAAAAGTATACGGCATACATTTCAATCTCGGTCACGTATGTGAGAATCTGTTACGAATGATTTGGGCCCATCAGTATCTTAAAGATCACTGGGTCAAAGATCACGACCAATTGAGCACATCGTAGTAATTACTCGTATGACTCATGTATGATGGTATTTATGTTATTTAATTTATTTGTTTGACTGCCTCGTTGATCGGTAGTTGCAAGCGCGGCTGCTGATTGTGAAGTTCTGGGTTCCAATACTACTTTTTATAACTTAGAATCGTCAGTTCGAATTCTATTTGGATTTTTCGAACTTACAATCTAACTTAGATTCTCTAGTAGTGGCTCGGAGCCTGGATATGTGTCAGGTGTATGGGAATAGGCTCACCACCTATTCCAAACCTGGGTGTGTACACTCTTTTACGTAGAGGTCTTGAGAGATTACTGGCGTGTAACGTTTGATTTTTTGGATAAATTCTACGAATGTTACTTTTGGTTGTCATTTTAAACTGCACATTTTAATTTGTGTTTTGACTTTGAGTTGAAATTGTACAAGCATAGTGTTACAGTGTTTTAAATGTTTCTATTTCTTTGTTATCTTCTGATTGGTCCGATGGTTTAGTGGTTACAGACACTGACTATTTAATCGAGGGTTGTGACTTCGATTTTTATCCGGAAAGAATGTTTATATCATATCAATTTATGTTTATCAATCGTTTGGTTACAATAGCACAGGGTTTGTTAACAGATAGTCGTATTTAATACTGTAACAATATATTTATTTAAAATTATCTTCCATATGCCATGATAAGAAGACAAACCATAAATGTTCTTGAACTTATGTGCATTTTAGAAAAAACATCTTATCTCTGACAAGAACTCTGCATGAATTTAAAAAAGATTGATACCATATTTGCGTATTGTTTGGCAACGTCGAGTGTTATTAAAATGCAGCACGTGTTTCCATCAGCGTGTCTCGTGGTGACGACACCGCTGGCGACAGCATGGGCGCATCCAACACCGCCGACCTTGACTCCGTTTAAGTATAGCGACCTTGGAACTGAACAGGTCTTGAACTAGGGGCGTATGGTTTATTGAACGGTGTAGGCGTAACTAACAGTAACATGTAAATCGGGAATAGACAACCTTTGTTAAGTTGTTGGCCAAAGTTTAGGTTGTCAAAGATTTGCGAACCATAGCCAATAGACATTAATTAAAAAAAATAAGTTTTTCCTCTTATTTTAGCACTTATTCCTATGATCTGCTGCCAGCACTAAGTATACATTTAATTTTTATAGCAGAAGTATTATATAAATAGAGTAGGTAAACCAAAAAAAAAACTTGTCTCGTCCATAGAGGGATATAGAGAATGAGTTTGGTTGTCGTTTCATAATTTCACGCCTGTAATCACCGAAGAATTAGAGAGGAGTGTAGTACACTCACGATTTTCAGTTACGTTTACGTCCCACTATTCATTAGGGGGTGGGTACTTGTATCCGCCAGCAACTTCACATGTCACCCCATGTACCACGTGTACCAAACTTATATTCTTTCTCTTTCTACCAACGCGACATGTTCTCTTACGCGCTTATAGCTCGCCTACTCTATCGGTATATTATCTCTACGGTGTGTTCAAAAAAGTTACAATAAAGTCGGTGACTAAACAACATTCTATTGAAATAAAATAGAAGACCGCAGAAACTTTCCATTTTTGGCTATAATAAAAAAAAACTTAAATTAATTACAATATTCAGCGTACCTCTTCGGGGATTACAGGCGTGATGCTATGTTTTTTTTCAGTGTTCTAAAATACGTAAGTACCTAAGTACACTCAGTCCGTCCTAACTTCTAATTATGTAGCACGCAATTCGTCCCACTTCGCTCGAGACAAAACATGTGTATGCATACATAATATGCAAAGTGTGAGGCAGCTTGCATAATACAAAATTACAAGCCCTCAGAGGTCAAACAAGCAAGTAGGTCACCCTACAGGGATTTATTTACAAGCCTTCATTACGCAAACGTAAACCTAAATGATGGAGTGTATTACGGTGGCGGAGTTTGTGTTATATGTTTGTGTTATCACATTAATGCATATACAAAACGCTTGTTTGAATTAATGCGTTAAAGAAAAATTTTAATTTCTGACCTTCCTCAAATATGTTAACAAGACCACTAGATTGAGGATTTTTTTTATTATTTGACAGGTTAGCGTTTTGCCAGATCTCATAAATTCTATTATAATTATTATATTTAAATAATTCTATTATATTTATTATTTAAATAATTCTATTATAATTATTATTTAATGTTCTATCATATGCAAACTTTGCATCACATTGTTAGTTCACCATGTCATTTGAACATCAAATCACGGGACAATTCCCTCACTTTTCAAAATGGAAAGCGATACAAGGACGAATCAGTCGCATCTATCAGAGCTGTCAATTGCTAGGAAATAGACGTAACATCACACCTGTAATCCCCGAAGAGGTAGGCAGAGGAATGTAGAACACACTTTTCACCAGTTACGTTTACGTCCCACCATGGAATAGGCGGTGAGCCTATTGCCATATACCAGGCACATATCCA
>DWDV01000185.1:0-19581 GCA_018245615.1 Mimoniades ocyalus | reverse complement strand
TTGAACAAATATACAGGGAAGCATACAAACATTGTGTAAAGATCTTTAAATAATGTTCTCATAATCATATTTGTGTGTTAAAGTAAAAAACGTTATTTGAAAATCACGTACACAAGCTTTAATTTTATATAATATTACGCTTAACTATGATTACGCTTACGCCTTTGATTAATATGTATTACATACATACATACATATCTTCACGCCAGGTCCCTTGCGGGGTAGGCAGAGAGCAATATGTATTACAAAAACAGAATATGAGGTCGCCCTACGTACATGAAATAATATTAATATACGAGTAAGACCAAGAATCTTCCTTAAGTTGTTTAAATTTTAGCAAAGTTTTCATTTTGGAAGCTTTCGATTACTTTTATAATTAATGAACCGCAAAGTTTGCGATATACGGGCCTACACTGAGATCCATAATTGGCCTACTGGTTTAGAGTTCTACCTTCAGCTTCATAGGCGTGAGGTTTGAATTTCAAGCATCGAAGCTCTAACTTTACGAAGTTACACGGATCTAGAGGACCTAATATCGCTGTAATGCTGTAGGCGAACATGGTGAAACTTATGTGCTTCTGATTTATCTGTAAACTTGTCTAAGGCTTGTGAAGCCTGCAAAATCGCACTAGCGTGGCATTCTGTTACCTTAACCTTTTCTTGTTATGGTACGAGAACTATGTTGTCGGGTCAAATTGAAAAACGCTTATAAGGGGAAATGACTAATACAGGGAAATGACTAATAAAGGGTTGACTAACAAAGGGTTGACTAATAATGGGAAGTGATTATTAAAGGGTTGCCTAATAATAATGATTACGATGTTCTATTTTCTAGTATTTATATGTGTCTATTTATTTTTAATCCATTTTCCATTCATTTATTCCGTACATTTTTCATAAATATTGTAATAATAATTGAATGTAGCGGGTTACACGAGCTATTGATTTTGATATCCCTAAAATATTTACCGAGCTGTTATTTTATTTATGATACGAAGGTGCACAGTCTTTCAGCGCTAAATAAAATAAAAGTGTGAAGTGCTTTCCGGGCTCAATTCAAGCTGTCAAAAAGATTTTTTATTTATATTTTTTTGTAAAAGAGAATTAATTTTTACGGATAGCAGGCAGGGGTTTGTCCACTAAAGAGGTTCGTTTCGAATTTTCAGCGACAAGCTATTAGATCAATTATTTTCTAAGGGATGTATGTATACATTTATATATTTTAGATTATCTACGTGATATTTAATGGATAACTTCTTGGGATGTTTTACTTACTAAACTTTATTATGTACAAAAGTGCATATTAACACATAAATACTAAGAAATTAATAATTTTATTATTCGGGTCCAAGTATGCAACAATTTAGAAAAGCATATTGGCAATATACTTTTTGAATATAGAAATCTTTTTCTTTATTAAGGTTTCTTAAGGTAACTGATTGCAAGTTCATAATAATTGAAGGGGAAGTTTCAGAATGTTAACGTAATTCGCGTCTAGTTAATGTTTTAGAAAGTATATCACATGGGAAGTATTACTCACGCTTAAAATGTGTGTACGTATATCAACAATTTCAAAACGCGGACTTTGTAACGTATTTCCATTTTCACATTATGTGAGAACAGCTTTAGACAACATTTCATTCGCCTTTTCCATGCAAACTAATTAATAAAAGAAAAAAGGCACAACGTTTACATTTAAATTTATGGTTTCGAAAAAGGCTTTCAACAATGCAATAAATTGCATTGTTCCGTATGCAAGATTATCAGCAGTCTAGTGTGATTACCGGGCACACATTTTGTATCACGCACGTCGATACGACACTGTTGCTTTGAGGCACTATAAAATAATCGAGTATGAAGCTATAATTTATACAACAAAAATGTATGTAACTAACGGTTGGTCGACACGCAGGCTTTACCGTAATAAGTGGCACCCACACACAAAAACCCTACACAAAAGGTACAGAATTATGTACCGGCGAACCCTCCGCGTGGCAGTTTCAAATTTACGTACACTTCCTTTCCTAATATAAGTTGTTCGGGTTGATTGAATTTAAAAAATAAACATTTTTTTTTATTATACGCAGTCATTGTTACAACATTCTACGTGTATTCTCATTCTACCTACTCATTCTTGCAGAGACTCATATCCAATAGGATAACGATGAAAGGATTACTTAATATTAATTCCCTGCATTTTTTCGTATGATGAAAAATTTGTGAGATAGATATTTAAATTTAAATAATTTTAATAAGGCGCTTTTGTATATTTATAAAGCGAGCCGCTGTCGTTATAGCTAAAGAATCTGCTTTGTTTTAATATTGATTTACTCTTATTCATTTTAGTTGAAAAATATTTCCATACTGAAATGCATTTTTAGATATTTAACATATCTATGATACGCATTCGAATATTTAGAAAATTATTAAACTTTGAATTTCATATTTCGATTTCAGTGTACACTGTTTGATAGCGAAATATAGTTACTTTAGACATCACAAACACCTTTTCATATCTTTTACATGCGGTTTGTGTTTTGCATTACATTGCAGTTTTTATATAGCTTTAAATAATTCCAATTGTTTCCATTGGAATATTTTATGATAATAATATAGTCTGTACAGTATAGTTATATCATTGTCCTGATCATCATCAGCATATTCCCGTCCACAGCTGGACATAGGGCTTTCCAATAGCACGCCACTGCGCTCGATCTTCAGGTCCTCGTGTCCAATCGCTGCCGGTCACTTTGCGTATTACGCATCTCCAATAGTCCGACATATACGTTTACATGTTAACGACTTACCAAACTAGTTTAGGCAGAGATCGTTAGTAGGTGTAATACGTTTTGGCTTCCCCTCGGGTTGATGATTGCGTGATTACCGCGGCGCTTGCCACCTTCTATAACCGGGCATCCGGTCGCTGTCCAACAGTATCAATTTCATTTAATGCAATTGTACACAGAGCGAAAATATTAGGTAGCAATGTACAACAAGGTAAGTAACTGAAAAATTGTATACATAACAAATTTTCGTAGTATTTTTTTACTTTAATTATTACCTACGTTCATTGTAGAGACCTTAATAGTAATAAGGGACAAATTCATTGGAAATAGAGGAAAAAATCATGCATAACATCTAAGTAACATACCTTACCTATTTTTTGGTGATAATTTTAAATTACATTTACAAATTCTAACATTGTAATCTTGTAGGCTTTAATTTATGATTGATTCATATCAATGAATATATATTTTAATTTCATTTGCATCTAAGTGCCATGGCTTAGTTTAATTTTGCACCACACAGTTATCTTTGTTTATTTTCTTTAGACAAACTGACTGATTGATTACTAACGTGATGTATGTTTGAACTGTTTATTCCAACGCTTTATGACTGCGCGTGAGTCGTGCATTAGTTCATCAATTTCTAATTCGTCGATTTTATATCAATCGATTTCAACTCGATTCGCAATTCGTCTATTTTTAACATTTTTTTTATTTCGTCGTAAGCTTTATGTGACACAGTTTTAACGTAATAATAAAACGTAACGCCACGCCTGTAATCCTCGAAGAGATAGAAAAACAACAGTTTTACACTTTTACGAAACTTAACATTCTACAAAAAGAATAGATTTTACTTATTTATTTATTGTTTATTTAAAAACCTTACAAATAGTAAAGGAACAAAAAGGCGGATTTAATGCTAAAAACATTCTCTGCCAGTCGTCAACCTTCGGTTAGTAAAAAATGTGTCTAGGCGGTTACAAAAGAACGGCGAAGAGTAAATTAATAAAATAAAACACATCTAAGAGATTTCCAATAATATAAATAATATTACTTCTTAAATAACATAATATAATATATAGATACAGATGAATATATAATTATATTTATATTGTGTAGAATATACCTACATACTACATACCGCAGGTTATTGATACATAGGAAATACGTATTTTACAGGTCGCTGATAGAATGTGCAAGATTGCCACCCGTCATATCCGGCAATTTTATCAAAATCAATTTGTTGCCGCGGCATAACGTCTTCTCGTCATGAATTCGAGAGAATCGATATCATTGCAGTTTCCTATCGAGACTGCTGTTATTGTAATGACAAAATCGATTCTGTCCCAATTTCCTGCTATGATTGTACGAGGTATAATAACATGCTCGTATATGATTGTGAACCAACAAAATTACACAAAACGAAATAAAGAGATTTATTTCTTTTTTTCATTGTGGCATTGTTTGTTCTTCTTATATTACTATTCATCTCTGCGATTACAATGTAACAACTCAATTTAAATTTATTAAGATTTTATATTTAGCTGTAACAATTGCCGTGTAAATAAGAGTAGAATTTTAACTCATATTTGGAATAGTCTGATTTGTTTCATGCGTACCAGAGGTTCATCTTTATAAAAATGAAATATTTATCAGTTAAGCTGTACATAATTTATTCGTGTGTCTGTGTAATCTTTTTAAAAATGTGTATTTTAAACCTTAATATCACGTATTGTAGCGGTGACGGAAGACATTTTGACATGACATGAATCCGTGCCCGGTGAATGGCAATAGGCTCATCACCTATTCCATATAGTGACATAAGCGTAACTGGTGACACGTGGGAGTGTACTACAGGTGTGATGTTACGTTTTTTTGTGACATAAATCCTGAACACCTGAGAAATTTCATTAATGTTTTCTGAGACGTGTGAATTCTGCCAACCTCCACTTACCTAGCGGAGGAGTTTATGGCTTTTACCTTTCTCATTATGGAAAAGAGACCTGTGTTCAATATTCTAATGGTGTAGTGATTGATGATGTAGATGGTGCTTGATAGTCATCATTATCATCGGCATATTGCAGTCAACTGCTGGACATAGGCCTACTCTGACGGGTTACGGCCATAATTCCAACGCTGGATATGCGGACTGGGGATCGCAGATACTGATACTCGCGAAATATTTAATAGCAAAAAAGAGCAGAATAAGCAGCTCAGAAAGCCCACCATGTAAGCGGGTATGTAGTTATAAGAGGTAGATAGCCAGCTAGAAGGTGATAGCGTGATTACGCCTGCCACCCGTAATATCCGGCCGCTGTCCGATGATATCAATTTCAATTTGTTGCGGCGCCGTAACGACCGCTTACACTCGATTCGAGCTATTCACTGCACAATCTGTGCCTTATTCTCAAGCCGGTCAATATTACGCTATGAAACGTAAGCATGATAAAATGTTGCATAGAAAAATTAAATTTTATTAAATTTGTACGTGGTGGAACTCACGTGAATTTTTGGGGATTGCCTGATTAATTTAGTTCCGAGGTTGTTATCTATGAGTTCCCTGACATCGCTGCAATTTGCGGGAGCTCATGCAGAAGGAGCTTAGATGGGCCCGAAGCTAGTGGTAGTTATTATTATTATTATTATATGCAAAATTACTCATAAAATATTTGATAGGTAAAAAAATTAAATATATTTTTATACTGCCCTTTTTTAAAAAGAATATTTCATTGCAATACATAGAAACCTTGCTATTCTATTTCTTTGTAACCTAGACGCATTCACCTTGATTAAATAGGTCAGATACTTGTCAATAGTAGTGTTAGAAAAGTCTGAAATCATAGTGCGTGCGTGATCAAGAGAATTTTGATATAAAAAAGCACGTGTGATCTGCGAGGATAGGGATGTTTGGTACTTAGTACTTTGTCCCAACTTTGTAAGGGACCTGGCATGACCATCTAATATGTAGTACTAAGTACAGTTATTTAAGTTATGTTCTTGGATGCATTCTCTTGATCAGTGAACAGTGAAATTAATGTTGGTACTGACTAAACATTAGTGAAACGGTCCCGTTTGAAGCTTGCGTAATCATCTGGAAATTGGTGAGAACAGGTGCTCCGTGTAACGTCGGACTAAACCAGAACGGGGTTACTCTAGTTACGGCAAATAACTTCGCACCGCAGAATAGCGGACGTTTCACTTTGCATGTGAGCATAGCGTTTCTCAATTATGCGTGTTTGCTTGAGATTTCTAAACGTGAACAAATCTACTCCATTATCGCTCCGGATGCTTAGTAATCGTGCGTATTTGAACAAACATCGAGTGGTTCGTGCGGTAGAGAATATGTCTGAGTTCGAGTAACAGTATTTTTTATTACCGCCTCGTCACGTTAGCCCTCTTAAGGGGTAGGTAGGCAATGAGTGTCAAGTATTTCTCTATTCCCACAGATCTAACGAGCTTTTTCCACTCATTTCTTAAGTTATTACCACTCATTTTCTTATCATGGTACTCGTATCTGCTTCTTCCGTAACGAAATTGGCGTGATTATATAACATGATATCGATACTTACTTGGTTAATTATTTCATATTAACATAAGTATATACTTACAAATATATATATAGTAAATGATTTCAAAACTGTATTCATACATTCCAAATCGTCTAACCGTTTTGCGATTGGATTCGTTTAATACGTCAATGGACACCGGTCGCAGTTTAATGGCCTCGTATGTAAAGGACGGGCGCGGTCTACGTCCAACCAATTTGCAATAAAACAATATGGCTCACCCCACACACCCCGCGCTACGACCGTTCAGCCTCTTGCTGTATTTTATATTTACCCGACAGTGAAACCATTAGCGGCGACCTCTTTGTGTCACATTCCGAAATGTGTCTCGTGCCTAAGGTGGAATTAATCCGGCCACTCGGAAATGTACCTTCGCGGGTTGATTTTGTCCTCCAAATTTAAGTGAAACCCGTCCGAAACATTACGGGCTCCACAATGGATTTTGTCGTCTCACCAAATAATCTCAACTTTCTTTGTTTGTATATTTTTGTTTGTTATTATTATTCCATCGTCACGACAGGGCCCTTACGGAGTAGGCGGAGAGCGCCGAGTGCTCAGTATTTCATTCTTTACAAGCGTCAAGTGCTTCTGTTACATTTGTCACTCTCCTCATACACGCTCGCCGATTGTGTAGAGTTCTGACTCTCCCACCAGCCCTATTTCTTAGAAACAGGTGTGTCCTGGTCTCCTTCGATACTTGCATTCATTACTTCCGCATTAAATTTTAATTTGTGATAATGTAAATAAAATCCCATAATACATACGTACATATTTTCACGTCGGGTCCCTTACGGGGTTGGAAGGGAATCCCGAGTGCCAAATATCTCTATCCTCACAGACCTGCTGCGCCTCCTCCACATTCAACACTCTCTTCATACATGCACACCGATATCGGAGTCTTCTGACTCCTCCATCGATAACTATCTGGTTTATTTGACCAAGATAGGTGAGTTTTGGCCTCCTTCGGCACCTGCGTCCACCAACATTCGCATTGTATATCGGCCTCGTCAATTTTTCATCCATTTCATCAGCCATTCTCTCAACCTGTCCGAATCAACGGAGCATGCCCTTTCTCATTTTTACCCTCTTTCATAGAAAGCATCTTCCTTACGTCAAAATTACGAACGCGGTCGGCGAGTGTCAAGCTGCAAATACGACGGAACCACCTCATCTCGACCGCGTTTATTCTACTACGATTCTCGCTACCGTACAGTAGAGTTGGTTTATAATAATATAACGAATATATAATTTATAACAACATTTCGATGTACTACGAAATGAATTCCACAATTCACCTGTCTTATTGACAGTGTGTAATTGAGTTAGCTAACTCAGCTTCTGCGCCTCTCTCCAGTGGGTTAGTGGCTCAGCTTGCTGCAGATATATTACCTTCTGTTTAAGACGGTAATTTCGTACGCCTAGACAAAAAATTATCGCTTTTTGAATTATTCTGTTTGAATATACAGATAATTCTTTTTGTAACAAAAGGTCTCCACAGTCCTGAATAGTCCATTAAAACAATTATTTTTACTTATGTTTTATACAGACAATTCAATTTCGCTGAGTTTTATATTTATTTAATAAATTGTTTAAATCTCTTATCGAGAATGGAAATTCTTATAAAAATGTTTTCTATTTATTATCCGATTGTTAGTATAGCCAATTTCACAAAACATGTTATATATCATTCAATACACGCTAGGATTTAATCAATTAACATTATCATTAAATAAACAAAAAATGATCGCAGAAAAATATTCTAATAGTAGGTAATGTTAAACTTTTTTACAAGACACTGTTCATTGAATAACCAATTGTATTAATTAAATAATACTAAATGTCATTGTTACTTTTCAATGTAATGAAAATAAAAATGGCGCCAACCAGTCAAGAATCGAGGAAGCAAAAATAGTTGCGTTAATTGTTCTCCATGGTGTAATTCAGTTGAAATGTTCTTGTGCTTATCCCGCGTGACCTTTCAAATCCAATTTGCGAAGGTACCATACCCTTCGAGGTATGCTTACGCGTTTAGGGCCCGTAAGATTTTACTACGTAAGTCACAAAAAGGCGTCAACAGGTTACAGTGACTTTGTTGATATCTATTTAATCTATACAGACCCTATTTACATAACAATGTTATGTAATGGGAAAAGGGACTGGGCTCATCTGAATACGGTCAATGTGTTAGAACCCTTGAATACCTGAGTCTATTTAAAAAAATCGTTATAACGTAACATGTAATTTTTGTACCACCCTTTTAAAATGTCATTTTTTTGTCGACTGTCTCGTTCGAGAGCTCCGGCGTTTAAATCCGGCTCGGCATTTCTGTAACTGCATAGAATTTGTAATTAAAATTTTTAACAGTGTCTTTGTGTCAGAATTTGTGCCCGATGTTTGGCAATAAGCTCATCCCCTAATCCATGCTGGCACACAAACGCGAGAATGTAGTACACACCTCTGCCTATCTCTTCGGGGATTACAGGCGTGATGTTAGGTTACAAAAATAGTGTTCGTTTTAATTATAAAACAACATTATTATTACAGTTATTTTGTAATTAAATTATGAGTCGAAATTAAGATTTTCATTATCAGCGTCGGCCGCAAATGTTTGACGTCGATACTTACATAAAACAAATGGAACACGCCACTGGCAAAGTTAAACAGTTGTGGTCCAGTTATGGACCGGCTGAATAATTAGATTATTGTGGTTTGTGCTCTAAATAATGCATCCGAATGGATTTACAAATGAGCTGCGTGCAGTTCTGGACGGACATTGCGAGCAATTTCACGCTGGCCGCGTTGTATAAACTAATTAGTCTATCAGTCGATTTTTATTTAATTCATCCCGGTACAAGAATAATCCGTTCATGAAATCTAAATTTGTGTCAGTTTAATACACGATACAGTACAGTTTAATACACATTTTAATATACGATTATGCATATATTGCGTGCGTGGTTGGCTCGTTGTTCCAGTGGTTAACGAACATCATTGCTCAGCCGATTCCTGAGGGTTCGATTGTTAATGAAGATAACTGGGTGATGAGCAAAAGTATTTATATTGTTTAGGTGTGAAAAAAGTATCTATATAAGTATACATCTGTATTGTATATACGTAGTTTTGGTTACCACATTGGTTGGTCATTGGTTGGATGCAAAGAGCTGACGATCGAGCTCAGTGGCGTGCCATTGGAGAGGCCTATGTTCAGCAGTGGACGGAAACAGGCTGATGATGATGATGATGATGATGATAGTGGTTTTGGTTACCATAACACTTCCTTTACCTACTTTGGGATTAGATGGACCTATGGGGATTTGTCTCAAGATATTAGCAAGGAATTTAGATGTAATGTAGCATTGCGAATATAGATGGACGCAAGTGCCAAGGCTCACATATCTGGACCAAGTAAATCAGGTTGTAAGTGATCGAGGAGTTAGAAGTATCCGAAACTGGCGTGCATGTATGAAGAGAGTAATGAATGTGGAGGAGGCGCAGCAGGTCTGTAAGGATACAGGTATTTGGCACTTGGTGCTCTCTGCCTACCCCGTAATAGACCTGGCGTGAACATATGTATATGTATATACTAGCAATGAAAAATTACTTATTTATTTATTTATTCTCTTAATTTGTACACCAATAGGAAATTATACGTACAAGCATAATAATCTTTAACATTTAAGTTTACAAAAGGCGGCCTTATCGCTATCAGAGCGATTTCTTATGTTGCATAGTAAGATGTAATTTTTAATACAACGGCATATTACAAAGATAGCACGCTGTGACACTTGCGTCATCTGTGATGTAATGTAATACGTATACGTATATACACACATAGATTTTATTTGCCCAGAAATGTTTATGCACCACCTTTAACTTAAAAACGTATGCTTTGTTTCAGATTTACATTACCAGCCGAGACCGCCCGCTCCCGAGGGTAAGTGGACGTCACATGTGTCCAATTGATGTACAGCAATAGAGTTTCATTTCGGTTCGATTTTTGTAGAGCTTCAAATATATATTGAGTCTACGTACATACAAACAATTTATTTTCGCTTACTAAATTTAATGTTTATTTGAACTCGTATTATAAGCGCATGCATACTTGTGTTTATCATACAAATAAATTGCCCTAGGTAGGAATAGAACTCACGACCCCCAGCACAGCGGTGAGGTTGATCAACTGCTCTCCCCAGGGACGAACCATTATAACATTTAATTTGGAAAGAGCATTAAATTTCAATTTGAAACATATTTGCTTCAGCTTCTGAAACATATTTGATTCAGAAGCTGTAAATTACATGATTTCATTAACATCGGTCATTGTAAAACGTTTACAGTTTCAGGCTTGTTATATAGGAAACTAATACATTTAGACAAGAGATACGGAGGCTCAAACATGAAAAGCGGCGTGGGAGTAACGGAGAGTAGAATTACCATAAAGTGATGGTTACCGTCACGCAGTGTTGCCTTAAGACGCTTATCTTCGGTCCGCACGTACCATTCTGCTGATCATACGCCAAATTCTCGGGCAAGGGTAACAGGATCGCGTCAAATTTCAAACATACACGAAATTTATAAGCGTATATCGGTAAATAATATAATATATCGGTTCAAATAATACCGTACGCTACGAACGGCTTAAACTTAATAGCCGTTTGAAATGAGAACGATTAGAGGATGAGTCGAGCGATCTTACAATATGGATACTAATAATATTAAATTATTATTTAATCACGCGTAGTCTGTCACGGGACAGGCAGAGAGCACAGAGTGCGAAGTCCTTACAGACCTGATGAGCTTCTTCGACATTTTTCATTATACACGCGCTCAGGCTTTTCTTCCCTCATCAACCATTATCTTTATTTTAAATTTGCTACATTTAACTAATTTTTCAAGGAATTTTAAAATGATAGCAATTGTAAAATGATACTTTCATGAAGTGTAATGATGCCCCAAGCATTACGCTTCGTTTCGTCAGCGGGCCACAAATAAATGGGTAGATACCGGGCCATAAATCATGGGGAACGCAGACCAGTTACCAATGAAAGTGCATCGCGTTTCCCTTGATTAATGGGCCTTCGTTTTATTTTTTTTACTTAACTGGACACTCTTGCTGATTAATTAAAAACAAACATTTATTTATTTATTTTCGAAACATTTTAATCGTAGTTTTATAATATTTATGTCTAGTAGCATGCGCTGATTGTAAACCCTTGCGAAATTGTGAAATCATGATGCTAAAACCGTAGCGTACTTAAATATTAACTTCGTATAGTAAGTAATTCTAATTTTTTGCAAATAATGAATAAGGAAGCAAATGTATTACGTTGTTGATTTAAGTTAATATCATTTCTGTACTTAATTACTTTATATTTGTTATCCGTGTTGGGGCGGAGTAAGAATACATTCACCGACCCCGTGCAGGGACACAAGGAGTCGTAAGAGCCGACTAAATCGGCGCTGGCAAATAGTGGTATGACGCGGCCTGCCTAGGCGGTACGAGAAGCTGTACTCTCCCTAGCCCTCATACCCAGCGTGGGAATTATGGGTATAGCCCTTCACGGCAGGCTTAGGTCCAGTAGTGAACTACAATAGGCTGTTGATAATAATATTTGTAACACTTGTATTTTGCGGTGACTATTCATTTAATGTATTTAAAACCCATTATGTTACATATAAAAAGCATTAAGATCCTTTTCGTAATTTGTCTGTATACGCAACGCTTTCGCATAAACCAAATAGAGTTCTGGTGTAGTTGAAAAAATATAAGGTTGAACATATCAAGCAGACGACATCACCAATTTAACGTGCATATTATAAAAATATAATCATAACTACATTGAGCGGATTTATAGTGGACATATATGAGGCTAGTATTTAATATAACTATTCGCATTGCGTTTCCGCAATAAAGTGGAGTAAAAGCCCGCGCTAAGTGTGGTGTGTGGAGTGTTTAAGACGAGACGTTTGACACAGTTCTTCAAGAAGCTGACGTCACTGTAAGCTATAGATCGAAACATATGTAAGACTATAGCCATGGATTTACCTTTCTAGCCATATAAATATCAAGATACACATATGTAGGTAATCTATTTTGAAAATTATAAGTAAGGTACTAGTCAGTTTCTTATTGTTTCATATGTATAAAACGTGTCTGTTCGTCAATGTGTAATCTTATATAGAACGTAGTAAACAAGATGTAAAGTATCATTTTGGTTTTAGTTGCGTTTGAGTATTTTAATGGCTCCACTGCTAAACTTGCAACTGTTTTGTGAGTGTGGATGGAATTGGACTAAGTTTAGCAATTATGCTCCTGTGTCAATAACTGAGTCAGACTGCTTAAATAAGATATCTGAGTAAGTTAACGTTTATAGTACTACCCCAAGTGACTGCAATGCAATGAGCCGATTGCGGCAAGGGTCGCATAACACGTCCAAGATGATAACGCTAAACATATGAATGCCTCAATCATTGTATACTTTTAAACAAGCATCTTACACGATGGTTGCATATATAGTGCCTTTTATTTATTATAACTCTTCTTTCATTCTAAATTTAATTCTTAAAAGGATACATAAACTACATAGGTAAAGCTGACTTTTGTTTAATTCAACTTCAAATTCTTTACTCAGCCCATAAGTCATATATATAGGTAAACAATATTGTTGAAGTCGTCTAGTAAGTGTAAATAAATATACACCTGTGATTGACCATGTGCTACAAATACTTAAAAAAGGACAGAAAACAAACTATTCATTGAAAAGGTTAAGCTTTATGTTTTTCTATGGACATATAATTAAAATATTTCTTCGTATTTTCAATTATGCCAGTAAGTTATGAATCTATGTAGCTACTTGTACATTAATTTATCTTCGTTGTCAATCTACACCCAAGTGCCGACAATAACAGACTGTATAAAGTTTTATTTAAGTCGGCGAACGTTACGCCGACGCATACGGAAACCACTCGTATTAGTTTTTTGCTGTATACAGATACATAATATATATGTCTGTGTATATATGTATTAGTTATTAAATACGTTAATTATTATTCTATTTATAAATGCACAATCCAGCGTCTTTTTGTTTCACCCGTATCAGTACAAAGTGACAGAGACAGGTACTTGTAGACAATTTAAACAGTATGCTCGGTATTTGAAAAAGCGCCGCGGTGGATATCCTAATTTCGTTCCATTCGCGAACCATCCGCCATCATTTTTATCTCCCCTCCTGTCTCCATTTATCTCAGGTCCCGCGTACAGCGATCCCGTTCTTACATTTTGTTTGTTTCTTACGAAATTGTTATTTCCGACTGCTTTCTTTCCTCTAAGCGGATTCGGCTAGGGCGTTTGTAAAAGTCAAGGAAATGAGTTTGATGTTGAATTTTGTCCCTTGATCTTATTTTTGAAGGTAAAATAAAATAAAGTAGATTACATTTGGTCTCTTCATTCTGATTTCCAAAGTAGCTCATATATAGAAAACATATTGACGTATTATTTTATTTACCAGCTTTTGTCATGACTGTGTAGGATCAACGGTACATTTTTTTCTAAGCATGTTTGCCATCTTTTAATTCGCATCATGCCATCTACCATTTTGTTATCAAGCTCACACACGAACTTATCATTTACTACTAGTAAATTATAATCTAACACATTAAATATTAACACAAACATTACTGTAGCTAATGTGGAAGTACATTAGCAAAATCTCAATTTGTTTTTAAAGTACCATTTTTCTTTATACATATTTGATTGTACACATTATTTTTTATACTTGTACGTTATATAAATCCGTACAGAGCTTTATATGGAGTAACATTAAATATTTATATGATCACAATCGACCTACGCATTCAGAAGATTATTTAAAGATTCAACGTACGAGTATTAGGAGATACGGAATCGAAATAACAAATGCTTGAATTGAAAAGCTAGGCACAAAATCCATTGGTATTTCTGTATGTTTCTAAATCCACGTCTTTACCTTTGTCGTTTATCGCGGCGCTGTAGCTCGTAGACGTTTAGCCACGAGCTACGACGTGACGTACTTAACTTAGGAACCACTAATAGCATTAGGAATGTCTAGAAATATCCTTTATAATTGTAATAAAATTAGATAAAAAAGGCAAGAATTTTATATTGCCTAATTAATACAATCGTAAATATGTGAAACAAACTTGTATTGTATTATTTTTTAATAAAACTTAATTATCTTTGTGTTTTCTTTTCAAAAAAGATACAATAAATAATAGTTAAATTACATTGAAGTCTAATACTTTTTATATTAACTAAACATATGATTATATAATATAATATTTTTTTTTTTTCGTGGGTAGGTTGAAAGTGATAACAGCTGTTTGTGACGCTCTTCGTTTAAATTTAAATTGCAAAGTAAATAATAAGTTTCAACTTAACAGTGTATTTGAAATATTTTCACATTAGAGTTACAAAGTCAAGTTACATATTAAAATTCTTATATGTAATAGTTATTAAGCATTTACCTGCACCACATATATCACCTGTATCTTCAAAGGAAACAACACTGTAGAACCAGAACACCTCTCACTGGTAATGGCTACAATCCCTGATCTATTTCAATTGGAAGTAACATGGACACAGAAGATGATGGAGTTTGAGTCTCGACTAATTTCAGAATCTAATGTAAGCAGTCCCAACTTATCACAGCTGAGTAAGGATTTTCATTCATTTAAGGAGCTGGTAAATAAGATGTTTAGTATTCTTCGGCAGCAAGTCACTGAGTGTACTAAGGCCATTGACAAAATTGATATGAGGCAGCGGCAGAAAATTATACTTTTCAATGGCATTCCAGAACCATCAGAGAGTGGCAGTGAACAGGAGGTGCTTAAACTCATTCAGAATAATATGGGTCTTCCACACATAACTAGTTCTGCATTAAAAAGATGTCATCGACTCGGATCATTAGTAGATGGTCGTATCAGGCCAGTTCTTGTGCACTTTCGCGAGCACCGAGCTAAGTCCGAAGTTTGGAGCGCTAAAGCTAGGTTAAAGGGTACTCCCATTACTGTGGTTGAGTTTCTCACCAAATCTCGGCAGATTGTGTACAAGACAGCTCGGAAACATTTCGGACTAAAAAATGTATGGTCTCTTGATGGGATCATAAATATTAAAATTCCGAGTGGAGGTCGTGAAAAAGTCATATCACAAGATGAACTAGATAGTTTGATCGCCAAGTATCCAGGCGCAGGCTCTCCAACGGGATCAGGAGGGAATACTGATAATAGCAGTGTCAATGCCCCCCAAAAGCAAGCCAGCTCAGTTACAAATCCCCAACAGGAGCATAGACGAAGGCAGCAAGTTGTGACAACTCCGCGGGATGACAAGCGCCCCAGGCGCACAGTCTCCAAAAAATAATGTTCTCTGTTTGTTACACTTTGTTTGTTGACTTTGTTGTACACTGTTGACTGTTTGCTTACACTTTGTGTACCCTATATTACAAACGTTATACTTGCATTACATAAATCAATATTGTGGGTAATCTGTCAATATACTTGTTTAGTTTCTAACAAAATATAGTCGGATAACAACAGACACTCAATGTTGTCAGCTGAAATTGTTAATGCCAACTTGACATAATGACATGGATACCAATTGAGATGTTATTACCAATTTTAATGTATGGAGCTGCATATTTGTCACACTTTTTTACTTGTGTTATTTTGTTTTCTTTTTTACGTTTTGTGTTACTTTTAGTATTTTCTTTAACTCTTTCTTTTGTTTTGTCACGTATATTGTACCTATTGTTCTGTTTGTGTTGTTAAAATGTAAAGAACTTAAAAATGTTCATTTCTGTGTATAAAGTCAACTTATGTCATGATGTAAGATGTGGTATAATAGCAGGTATATGCTAATGAACTTATAAATTAATATTTTGCACATATTTATTACTTTTATACAATATTTATATTAAATTTATATCAAATTCATATTATTATATTTATTTATTTATAAACAAATACATATATCTTGTTATTTTTATTACTATTATTTCATAATATTATATTTATTCAATGTCAGATGTGGAATCTTTTTACTCAGTCTCAGATACAGATGTTTCTTTCATATCTTGTGATGACGGTGATAATAATTACCAGCTATCTGACTTCTTTAACATACATTCTAATACATTTAAAGTATGTCACATTAATGCACAGAGTATACCCAGCCATTTTTCTGAACTAGAATCTTTTGCTTCCATTAATACCATTCATGCCATACTAATCTCAGAAACTTGGCTGAAACCGTCTTTACCATCTTCACTATACCCGTTAAATGGGTTTAACTTAATAAGAAACGATCGCATTGGAAAACGGGGTGGGGGAGTTGCTATATACTTACACTCGGCAATTCAGTATAAGGTACTATTGGCTTCCCCCTCTGATTATGCTGCTTCTCCCGAATTCCTATTTCTAGAACTGATCGTTAAGGGCGTTAGGGTTGTTCTTGGGGTAGTATATTGTCCTCCAACCATTGATTACTTCGCTGCTCTGGAATCGGCCTTTGATGACATCGGGTCTAAATACGCACACTATATCGTAATGGGGGATTTCAACACAGACTTGTTTAAGGGTTCGCCTCGCTCTCAAAGACTTCGCTACATTATTGAGTCGGTCAACTTGTCAATACTTCCTTCAGCAGCAACCCATCGAAATGTAAATGGTGAGGACTCTTGGATTGACCTCATTATAACAGGATCTCCAGAACGTGTAGAGAAGCATGGTCAAATTCCAGCTCCTGGCTTTTCACGTCACGATATGCTGTGCATTTCGTACAAAATTAAGCCCCCAAAGCACAATCCTGTTACTTTATTTGTACGTAGCTATGTGAAAATGGATTTAGACAGGCTCAAACGTGATGCTTCAGCAAAAGACATGGCCGCAATTGAAGCTGAGATCACCGTTGATGACAAAGTTTTAGCACTCAATAACATCATTCGTGACCTGTACGATACGCATGCTCCACTTCATAAAATTCGGGTTAAGCGTCCACCTGTACTTTGGATGACACGGGAGATAAAAATGGCCATGACAAGGAGGGACCGCGAATTTAGGAAATTTAAGAAAAATCGTACAAATGAGCATTGGTTGTCATTTAAAATAGCCAGAAACCGGTGCAATCAGATGGTGCGAAATGCTAAACGCCGATATATCCAAAACAATTTGAATAACTCTTCTCCTACTAGTATATGGAAATTTCTTAAATCACTTGGTATTTGTAAACCGACACCAGGTGCCACCATCTCTGCCTCCTCACTGAGTGACATAAATAATCACTTTGCGACTTCTTCCTCCTTGGACCCTATCATACGCTCCCAAACTATCGCATCTATAGCTTCCTGGCAGTTGCCCCCTTCTTTGGATTTTCGTTTTTCTTCGGTAAGCCCGAAAGAGATACGTAAAGCTATTCTCAACATACAATCCAAAGCAGTGGGCTGCGATGACGTTAGTAGAGCTATGATAGTCACAATCATTGAATGCCTTCTTCCAGCAATATCACATATTATAAATTTTTCGCTTACCTCGGGTCAATTCCCGAAGCTCTGGAAGAAGGCTGTTGTACGTCCCCTTCCTAAAATATCTAATCCTACCCTTCCCAGCCATTATCGTCCCATCTCAATATTGCCATTCCTATCTAAAGTTTTGGAAGCCTGTGTACTTAAGCAAATCTCTGCATTTTTCCACAGTAATAACCTGCTGAGCCCTTATCAGTCTGGTTTTCGTCCCGGTCACAGCACCACCACTGCCCTTATAAAAGTCACAGATGATATAAGAAAAGGAATGGACGACAAGAAGGTGACAGTTCTGGTGCTAGTTGACTTTTCCAATGCTTTTAACACAGTCGACCACGAGATCCTTATATCCATTCTATCCCACTTAAAATTCTCACCCCTGGCTCTGGCATGGTTTACAAATTATCTTCACGGTCGTCAGCAAGCAGTACGCTTCGGACAGGAATGTTCTGAATGGACTGGCTTAACTGCTGGCGTACCACAAGGCGGTATACTTTCTCCTATTTTATTTTCAATTTTTATTAATTTTCTCACTCCTTTACTTCATTGTTCGTATCATCTGTATGCAGACGACCTACAGCTATATGCTCAAAGTCATATTAACGACTTGCACATCGCTTTCCGAAAAATCAATCTAAATCTAGAAGAGATACAAAGATGGTCGCAACGTTTCGGGGTTGCTGTTAATCCATCCAAAAGTCAAGCAATACTAGTGGGTAGCTCGCGCTTTCTGACTAAACTTGATTATTCTACTCTACCACCTATTTTGTACGATGGTACGGTAATACCACTTTCCAAGTCCGTTAAGAATTTGGGTATACATATCGACTGCACACTGACTTGGCGAACTCAGATTAATGAGATTAGTCAGAAGGTTAACGCTACCATGCACTCGCTTTATAGACTGAAAAATTTTCTACCTTTCAAGACCAAACTCATGCTCGTTCAATCACTCATTCTCCCCATTTTCGATTATAGTGATGCGTGTTACCCAGACCTTAACGAAGATCTTCTAAATAAACTGGAACGCCTCCTTAACAATGGCATCAGGTACATTTTTGGTATACGTAAATACGATCATATTTCACAATATCGTCGCCGACTAAAATGGCTCCCTATTCGCGAAAGGCGTAATTCCAGAATTCTCTCATTATTTTATTCTATCTTAAATAATCCATCTTCTCCTTCTTATCTTAAGAATTCTTTCCAGTACGTCTGCGATACGCATGACAAAGTACTTCGCTCCTCTAAAAATCTTAAGGTGAATATTCCGCAGCATGACACTAAGTCCTACCATCACTCCTTCACCATTCAGGCTATACTACTCTGGAACTCCCTGCCTCAAGATATTAAACAAGCACCCAATTTGTGGTCATTTAAGAAGCGAGTTCGTGACTTCTTCCTCAATGCAATTGAGGTAAATAATAAATAGCTCTCCGTCATCATGGTGTATAATGTATTTACGTATGTGTATATATAAGTATTTTTATGTATTTGTGTATATATATTTATGTGTATGTTTATATGTATGTATATGTACGTATGTATGTATTTGTATGTATGTGTATGTATATGTATGTATGTATGTATTTGTATGTATGTTTATGTATGTATGTATATGTATGTATATATAATTATATATTAAGTCATTTATTATTATACATATTTCATATTACTATA
>DWDV01000184.1:0-19585 GCA_018245615.1 Mimoniades ocyalus | reverse complement strand
TTTTTTAATGTTAAAGGTAAAGCCAATGTATCATTTATCTTAATATTTTAGTACTAATTTTTAAGGTTAAAGGTAAAGACAATGTATCATTTATCTTAATATTTTACTACTAATTTTTTAAGGTTAAAGGCAAAGACAATGTAGGAGCCGTAATGGACTCCATGGAACTTGAGAGACAACGTGGCATAACCATCCAGTCAGCGGCCACATACACCATTTGGAAGGACCATAACATCAATATTATAGACACACCAGGGCATGTTGACTTCACAGTGGAAGTAGAACGAGCATTGAGGGTGCTGGACGGAGCTGTGTTAGTGCTGTGTGCAGTTGGCGGTGTTCAAAGCCAAACATTGACTGTCAACCGTCAGATGAAAAGATACAATGTGCCCTGTTTGGCGTTTATAAACAAATTAGACCGATTAGCGGCAAATCCTGATAGGTAAGTTCATTTATTTTTTTAATATTAGTAATGGCTTACCACACATAGCTTCACATCTATAATCCCTGAAGAGGTAGGCAGAGCTTCCCTCTTAATGGCTTATCATTTTGAAATTTCCATAATTTTTTTATGAGACCTAAGGGAGGGTTAAAATCTCTGAACATTTTATAACATCCATTGTTTTATCATTAGTCATATATAACACATGTTAAATGTCTGTGCATGATTACTTATTACTTATTTACATCTTATTGATCATTTGTCATATCTAACAAATGTTAAATGTCTGTGCATGATTACTTATTTCTTTAAATAATTTGGATGTAGATGCCATCACACCTATAATGCCTGAAGACTTAGGTGGAGAAGTGTAATGCACTCTCATGTTTCACCAATTACATTTATGTCCCACTATGGAATAGCCGGTGAATTTATTGAAATACAGTGGATGCAAATTCAGACTCCAAGCCGTTAATATAAATTCCTACTAGAAAATGTAAATTAGAGAAGTACAATAGTACCTACTGTGTTATTTGACCCCAGGACTTCTTGATCACTAGACAAGCCTGTAACCATTTGACCAATGAGACACTCATAATTTATGTATAATGTGGGACAAAATACTTTGAACAGGTCATTTTGTGTAAGATTTGTTTAAAAAAAAAACTACAATGTTATTTCACAATATGTCATTTTCACTGTATGGGATCTGGTGTTGAGATATGTATGTCAGGATGTAAATTAAATGTGTATTTATTAATGAAAATTTGTGTTCTATCTTTTAGAGTCCTCAAACAATTGAGATCAAAATTGAAGCATAATGCTGCCTTCCTGCACTTACCTATTGGCTTAGAGAAAGAGTGTCAAGGAATTATAGACCTTATTGAAGAGAAAGCTATATACTTTGATGGTGACTATGGTGACACAGTTCGGTTTGATGAGATCCCACGAGACAGGAGGGCTGAAGTAAAAGATAGGAGGCATGAGTTAATTGAACATTTGTCCAATGTTGATGAATCTTTAGGTAAGACCTTTCTAAAAATATAACTATTATGGCATATAAAACTGTACATTCTTGACATTTAAGCTATTCAAATGTCAATGAATCACAAATGTCAGTGTATTTTTATGTGTAGTATATGAGACTCTACTCTGTGCAATTTTTGCCTCACTCATATTGTGTACGTACATGCTACATTACTACACTCTTTATAATTGATGTGATGATTTAACAGAGAGCCACAGCAACTGTCTAGGATGTATGGAGTTTAGGGTAATTGTCAATAGAAACTTAAGTGTGTCTATGTTTCCATACATTTTGCTTTCCTCTTGTATAGTGACACTACTTGTAATATTGTGAGAAGTTGGCTTTTTTAATGTTTATTTTTTTATATTCAAATGTTTTTAATCATTATGTGTCTTTTAGGTGAATTATTCCTTGAAGAAAAAACACCAACCATACCAGATCTAAAACAAGCTGTCCGTCGTACTACATTGAAGAGAACTTTCACACCAGTACTCTTGGGCACTGCATTGAAGAACAAGGGAGTCCAACCTCTACTAGACGCAGTTTTAGACTATCTACCACATCCCGGTGAAGTAGAAAACACTGCTATTGTAAATAAGAAGGGAACTGATGATGAAACGACAATCCTGGATCCCACAAGAAGTGATGCCAAGCCATTTGTCGGTTTAGCTTTCAAATTGGAAGTCAGCAAGTTTGGACAGTTGACATACTTGCGATGTTACCAGGGTATGCTGAAGAGAGGTGATAATATATTCAATGCAAGGACTGGTAAAAAGGTGGGATTATATATTTAAAAAAAAAAAATTTTTGAAATAGTCATGTCTGCCTCTTCAATGATTGTCAGATTAATTTAATGAAACAAGTTATAAAGGAATGAATGAATGATTTTTTGTAGCTTTTTTAATGTGGTTTAGTCATTACTTTGGTATATGAGCAAACATGAGTATTTCACAAATGACCACCTCATTGGTTGTGACGATTTCAAATGCGACTACTGGTCGAGAGGTCCTGGGTAACTAATTTAGATTTTCTAGTAGTGGCTCTGAGTCTGGGTAAGTGTTCGCCTGTAATCCCCGAAGAGGTGGACAGAGGAGTGTAGTACATACACTCCCACGTTTCACCACTTACGTTTACGTCACACCATGGAATACATCCAACCATGGAATACAACCGACCATGGTGAGTCTATTGCCATAGAACGATCCATCGAAACAACCCGATAGCGCCCGGGTTTGAACTTTTGGCCTTTTGACCGGCATTCGCGCTCGCGAACACTCGTCTACTGAGGCATTCAAAATCTTTGATAAAAATAATTACAGTTTTTATAGGTACATTAGGTACCAATATTTTTTAAATGCTTACTTATATATATACTTTCGACACTTTTATCGTTCCACTGTTGGAACATGATTCTCCTCTCAGAATGAGAGGGTGAAGGCCATAGTCTGCCACGCTGGTCAAGTGCGGGTTGGCAGACTTCACACGCCTAAGAGAACAGTTTTTTTTTTAAAACTCTTAAGGTGTGTAGGGTTCCTCACGATGTTTTCTTTCAACATTATAACAAGTGATTTCAAATGTTAGTTTAAAATATCGCATTGTTGTCTATAATTATTCTAGGTGAAAGTGTCTCGTTTAGTCCGAATGCATTCGAACAACATGGAGGAAGTGAATGAAGTGCTGTCGGGCGACATTTTCGCGCTGTTCGGTGTAGATTGCGCGTCTGGTGACACGTTCGTCAACAATGACAAGTTGAACTTGTCCTTGGAATCCATACATGTGCCAGACCCAGTCGTGTCCATGTCGATCAAGCCAAAGAATAACAAGGACAGAGATAACTTTTCTAAGGCTGTCGCCAGGTAATTTTTATTTTTCATACATGACAATAGTAGGTAATATCTTGAGGCAACTCCACACTCGGACATCTGATCCCGAAGTGTGCGTCAAGAGACCTTGTGTTATGGTAACCAGAGCGTTGATAAACTACATATAAATATATACTTATATAGAATCTGCAAAAGCCCGGGGAGGCCAACTTCCTCCTGTGGACTTAAGCTGATGACGACATAGATAGTTAACTTTTCATTATCTAGTAATATATATTATGAGCTCTGAGTCAGGTATAATTGTATACTATAAAGTTTTTATTATATACGAATAAATAAGTCCAAGCCGAATTCTGTTTGATAACAAACACAGCGTAGTACAATGCGGACGTGCATTGAAATGGGCTTTTTTTTATTATTGAAAATATTCTGAAATATAGATATATTTGTATATAATATAGAATAGATTGAATGCCAAGATGATGGTTCATAGGGGGGAAATAGAAGCGAAAAACATAATTAAGTAATATAATGATTTCAAATTAATTAGCTACGTAGTATAGAAATGATGTTGTTTTATAAATAATGGCCAGGTTCACCAAAGAGGATCCAACGTTCCACTTCCGTTTCGACGCGGACAACAAGGAGACCATCGTGTCGGGCATGGGCGAACTGCATCTGGAGATCTATGCGCAGAGGATGGAGAGGGAGTACAATTGTCCAGTGGAACTGGGCAAGCCTAAAGTGGCGTTCAGGTGATCACATTGTTCTTCTATTTAAACATTTGGAGGTGGTTACTGATGTACATATAATATATGATACGGAACAACAGTGTTGTCATATATAAAAGTATAACCGTAAATAATTTTAGAATAAAAAAAGTCAACATTTAAGATTAGTTAGACTGTTCTATGTATCATCACGCCTGTAATTCCCGATAAGGTTGGTAGAGGAGTTTAGTACATTTCAACATTTCACCAGCTACGTTTACGTACGTTGTACTTCATTACGAGTAGCTCCATCAATTCGCTCATTCATTATAATGAAGGTCGAAATGTAAAGCAAAGTTCTTTTTAATCAGAGAAACATTGATGTCTCCGTGCGCGTTCGACTACCTGCACAAGAAGCAGTCGGGCGGCGCGGGGCAGTTCGCGCGCGTCTGCGGCGTCGTGGAGCCGCTGCCGCCGCAGCTAAACACCGGTAAAGTCTATACATGTTTATTCACTTCGTTCAATTTTTATTTATTTTGGGTATGTTTAATTTCATAGTAAGGAATTTAACATTAGAGTAACTTAATGGGTGATAGTAAAATTTACAAATTGTCTACTATACAAAATATCTGATCAATAATACCTGGTAAGATTTTTTATATACATGGCATTATAATTGTGTTTTTTTTTGTAATATATTAACTAATAGTTACAAGGAATGAATTATCTTGTATGTAAAAGCTTCTTCTAAGCTAGAATATATAAGACTTCTTCTAAACTGGAATAAGAACCTTGAAAGTGATTTATGAGCTATCTGTCTATTCATCGGTAAATGGTTTAGAATTACTGCTTAGGTTGTAACGAATATAAACGTGTAACCCATATTTCTTATGTTCATCTACGAGTATAGTACTGGAGTTCGTGGACGAGACGATAGGCACCAACGTCCCCAAGACGTTCGTGCCCGGTGTCGAGAGAGGCTTCATCGACACCTGTCAGAAGGGCTCCCTCACCGGACACAAGGTCTCGGGGGTGAAGTTTCGCTTGCAAGACGGTGCCCATCACATCGTGGACTCCAGCGAGCTCGCATTCTTCTTAGCCGCCAAGGGCGCTGTCAAAGAGAGTGAGTATAGATTTTGTGTAGTTTTCTCACAAGAAGTATAGGTATCTAGTGTGCATTGGCCACAGATCCAGGTATGTTTATATTGCAATATTACTTACATGGAAGACTTGGCGTCAATTGCAAGCTTTGTATAAAATCCGTATACCAATACATTGAGTAGTTTTCGTACACTTCCAACATCGGAAACGTACGTGAGCCCACGTGGTGCGGTCGCACGGCAGCGTTCGAGGACGGCGCGTGGCAAGTGTTGGAGCCCGTCATGTTCGTGGAGGTGACGGCGCCGGACGAGTTCCACGGCGCCGTGGTGGGGCAGCTCAACAAGCGCGGCGGCGTCGTCACGGGCACGGACGGCGCCGACGGCTGGGCCGCGCTCTACGCCGAGGTGCCGCTCAACAACATGTTCGGCTACGCCGGCGAGCTGCGGTGAGTTTGGGGCGAGACGAACGTTGAAGATCCACAGTTCGCCTATTAGCACTGAGGAAGGCCACCGAGGGGTTTTTAGTGCGGTAAAAGTCCAACATAACCCGGTATCTCTCCCAGGATACTGGGTACCTTTTGCAGGCTTTCGCCCGTAAACAAAAAAAAGGCTGGTTGCTGGCTGGAGACTGATAATAATGATGAAATTGTGTTAGAATTATTTTGTGAAGAGCGATTGCACTATTTCATTAATGGCAATAGCTGACGTATTAGGACTTTTAATATTTTATTGCTATTTAAAACATGCGTGAATAATAATTAACTTGTTAATGTTACAATTGTAAAGTTTCGTTTCCCTAGAGCTCAATAGACTTGTTTTCTTGTTCCAGATCAATGACACAGGGTAAAGGCGAGTT
Source organism: Mimoniades ocyalus (assembly GCA_018245615.1). Classification (NCBI taxonomy): domain Eukaryota; kingdom Metazoa; phylum Arthropoda; class Insecta; order Lepidoptera; family Hesperiidae; genus Mimoniades; species Mimoniades ocyalus. The sequence goes on along the minus strand of DWDV01000184.1, from coordinate 13,627 downwards.
TAGCATGGAGTACTCTCGCTACTCGCCTTGCTTGCCGGACGTGCAAGAGCAACTCATCCGCAAGTACCAGGAAGAGATGGGACTAGTGCCCGATCAGAAAAAGAAGAAGAATTGATCCATCAATACCTAATTACTTAGGAAATGTATTGTAAGTCTTATATGATAATGTAATTTATTTGATATAATACAATTTAAGGCCAATGTGTCTTTTATTTTTCGTACTTGTGATTTAAAAAAAAATTCTGGCAACACTGGTGGTTGAGGCACCGGGTTCTTAGAATTATAAATAAATTATTTTGGATTTTTCTTGTAATATTAACAAAGTAAATCCGTGCTAAATTTATTATTTCTTTCAATTCAATTATCGATAAACTTTTATGGAAACTGTGTCCGAAATGACCTGAATTCCTTTTGTGATAACAGAATTCTTCAGACTTAGATTACTTAACTATCAGATTGCAGATCTAGAGCGGCCACAGTAACGCTAACTGACACTAATATTCGAATTTCTATATCTTGTTTGATGTTGGTTAAAGACATTAGCATTGGCTACCTGTGGTTGTGCTGGCTGTAATATAAATTTATACGATTTACTGTATTATGTAACCATTACTTAATATTTTTTTTTCGACCATTTCTTTCGTTCTGCTATTAAAACACCAGTATCCTCACAAAATGTGAGGGTTAAGGCCAAGTACCAGCTGGTAGACTTCGAACGCCTTAGAGAACTATTGTTTTTTGTTTTAATTACCACGTTAAGTATGTAGTATGTACATGGGTTTATACTTAAGTATATAGATAGTCTTTACAATGAAATGATAACTCCTTTTGGAAAAAAAAAACATCGTTTATTCATAATACAACACGAAATTCTCGAATACGATACAAATCCATATAACAAACATATCCCACCAGGTACACGTTTAATTGCTTATTTCCGTTAAATACATAAATTATTAATGATTAATTTATAGATTATTACATTAACTTAACATTCTACATAGCCACCTAAGAGAATTTATCTACTTCTTACAATATGAGGGGTAGTTATGCATTTACTTAGTTTGGTTTTAAGGTTAGAAAAAAGTTTATTTAAACCTCTAAATCGGTTGTGTATGCATGGAACAGATTTACCCACGAGTTTCTTATTTTAAAGGATAATATAGAAAACGTCATCGTTCAATAGAAACGTTAGGATATGCTCGTGTATGTTTATTAATCTTGCAGAGGGGACAGGGTGAAGAAAGAAAACCGAAACATTCAGTGAAAATTAGTAATTAAAGGCTATAATAGATTAAGAAAAAGGATTATAGGAAAAAAAGATATTTTATTCTATTTCATTAATATTTTATGAACCATTGATAATCTTATTTCTGGAAAGCGGATTCGATTATGATACATTTTTCATATCCGTTTTGTTTTTCCTGCAAAATCTGTTCCATTTTTAAATATCGCGTAATACTGTATTTAAAATTTCAGATATAGGTGTACAAATAATTGTATTATAAATGGTTAAACAAATTCATCTAATAGTGCTTATGTTGAGTTCATTAATTGTGTAGATTTTAATTGCTAAAAAAACTACTAAATTTTTATGAGTACTTTTGGTATTATTAATATCGAATATTTAATAGAATGCAAAGAGTTATCAGAACGCTTTACAGGTTCTGACAACATCCGTTACATTTAAAATTATGGACATGAAAATACAACATAGCGTATTTAATATTCTAATGTAGGTATACGAAAAACAGTGTAAAAACGACGATTATAATAATTGATAACGACGATGAAGTATATTTATCTACGTTTTACAAACATTTGAAAACTATAAAAAATGATTTTATTTTTCCTTTCTATCAAAGCGTAAGTCTATTTTGTTAATATAGGCACTGTAAAATAATTGAAATACTTATCACTAAAACTGAAATTACAGTACTAACGCATCTGTAATACCGAATTTCATAAACGTTTCTCAATATGTATGGAATTATTGGAATACAGTTTCAAAACTACAATTCTCGTATAATTCTACAGAGATCTCATAAAACTATCGTAAAAAGAGAGCGACTATCGAGTGTGGGTAATTTTTTGTTTAATTTAGCAATAGGCTCACTCGTTTAAATAGTGCCTATTCACTCTTATCTTGCTAGGTCATAGGTACCTATCTATAGTTAGTTGAAAAGCACTTTCAACTTTTAAATTTTAATTTTAAGTTTAAATTTAGCTCTCAGTTAATACAACGCATTTGTGACTCGAAGGGCAACTGTTACTAGACTACTGTAACACTTATTTCGGTTCGTCAGAATACATTAATTAATTACATTCTATTCTACTTATAAAAAATGTGTTCCAAATCGTCGTTCCGATGTCGAATGATAGGTAGGTACCCTACTGTTTGATAAAATCCATTGATGAAATAAATGTTGCCAATTAAATTGTCGCTTACAAATGCATTTTTATGTTATTTTTATGTTATTGGCACTCATTTCAGTAATCCTGTGTTATTTTGAATTGTTAGATCAATTATCACAAATGTGTCTACAAAACAATTGTTACAAAACAATGCTTATTAAATATTTACTCGGTACCCAAAAATGCTCATGTATTACATGAAATAACATTAAAATAATCATCACAACACACAAAATTACGTCATCATATTTCGAGGATGAGAAAATGTCTTCATTTTATACTTAACGAACACTTAACACAACATAACTTAGTAAGCCAGAATCAACATGCGTAGGTTAGTACATATGTACATACATAATTGTACCTAGAACATTTTTCAAAAGCTTTCCATTATTTTCACAACGCTTACAATTTAAATTAAATTACTCAGTCCCTAAAACATTCTATCATTTGTGCCAATATAATTAACACTAACTCTAAGTTATTTACCGACAACTCTATAATAATTTAATTAAATCATCAGATAAACACACATGCCTTTGTAATTTTAAAAAGTTACGTTATAATTACTTTATAATACACGTTATAAAAAATCGCAACGTGTAATAGTTTATTGACATTATGTTACATAACATAATAAAAAAATAAAATGTTTTCTTATAAAACGTACTTTAATTACTCCGTCATATGATTGGCAAAATAAAAATAGTAACATTAAATTAATAATAAGCTAAATTAAATTTACATAAATAGTATTAACAATAATAATTTAAAAAAAAAATGTTACTAAACTATATGTTACGAGTATATAAATTGTTGCTAAAGTTAACAATAAGTAATGACTGAGTGCTTATCGGATCCCTTTAAACGTAAAAAGACATTGGTTCTTAATACCATTGTCGTAAAGGCGCTATACATCACTGTACAAATGATTATACTCTTTGCCTGGTTTCATTTCGATCCCGAGAAAATTGTAAACAACATTTTGGGGATTTTGTACGTCACTGTGCTCTTCACATTTTTGATTGTTGTTATTTTATGTTTCATGACACAGTATTGTATAGAGATGTATGGGAACATGCGGGTTTAGACCGAAGTTTCAGCAGATATGTTATTTCTCCTTGCATCACCCTTTTTACTGCTATTCCAAGAATCCTTGTGTCTTAAGAGCTCGCTCTGAAAATTATCCGAATGGCAATGTAACTAAATTTGTCAGAATATTACAAGATACGTATTACACCTAAAGCATGCTCAGTACAAATATTTGGGAATAACAAGTACATGCATTGCAACTCTCGTACGTTCTTAAGAGGATTTAAATACGTATTTATTAAGTTTCTATTAAAAATCTTACATTAAATAGATCAAAATGTCTTATGTACGGTGAAAGCAATAATAAAGCAAACGAAATAAACATCCACCTACCGACTGGTCTAAACACAAATTTTAATGTACAATGCCTATTAATTAACTCATCACCGAAAATTTTATGGAAACACCGGGAGTTTTCGTCGTTGTTACTTGAGGTTTCAATCAATCACTTCCTTTTATTATGCATTCATAAAATTGTGTAAACTTAGTTGATTTAGTTGTTGAACATGTCAGCATCCGAAAGCAGCAGTTCCTAAGTCAATTTCTGGCTTGAAGATATTCTATCTAAAAGCTCAGAAAAAGCAAGACTTTTGTGGTTAATCTTGGATTTTGCTTGGAATCTGATGGAGATATCTTTCAATTTTTGATTTCAAAAATTTTCCCCTCAATCAGGTTGCATGGATGCTCGATTTGTACTTTCTAAATATTAGGACAGTTCAAAGAAAACTTTTGGCGATGACAAGACAAATATGTTAGTTACATAATTTTAGTTTCCGTTCATCGTTAAATTATAGGTTTGTGTCCTATGAACAATGTTTTCGATTTTTATTATAGTATCCGTTCGTTCTCTTTTTAAAATTAATACGTGATAGTAAGAAAAGACAGGGTTTTGTTTATATTGTAGGATTATATTTTATTAATATGCAATAGTCAAAATCTATCCCTTTATTTCAAACTGCAATCCTGCTACTTCTTCTTTACATCCAAAGTATCATCTTTTAAGTCATTAATGTTTATTTTAAGCAGTTATACCTTAAATTTATCAACATATGATATATTTTTGGCACATCTTGGCACATACGTTACATGTAAATTATTCAAACTTTATAGTTGTATACACTGACAACAATAGAAGTCTATATTGTCTAGAGCTGAATATTGTTTGTACTTATAAGACAATTTTGCTAGATTTGGTATGTTCGTAACACCGTCGCTATTAATTAATCCAAATATCCTACCGTACATCTGATTTTATGTTCAAATTTCGTTACAACATTGTGTCAGTAGACTATTAAATTTAAGTACAGTGGCTACATTTAAGTGATCTAGTGCTAATTGAGTAGGCTTAACTTCATGCACGTTGGTTGGTGAGGTACTGTGCCATGCGCCCATGCGGTGTCCTCATGGCTATAAGACAGGTCAACATGCGCGATTCAGAACTTCGTGTCATTGATGCACACCTTCATTGATGGATCGTCCTCCTCCACTTCGTCCATGGTGGACAGTCTACGCTCTATCTCGGATTGTGCAGATTTTGATATTAATTTAATTTGTTTGATGCTGAAATTAATAATTCTCTAATAACATTACTGTGTCTTCATCTTTTGATAACTTTATAGGGCAAGACATTGCAAAAAAAATTAGCTTTTCAGAACGTTTGTAGTGATTTCATACTTACTTTTTTTTTCCACTTTTAGCTTTAGGATCCTTTGACTCACTTCGACTTATAACGGTATTACTATTATTAACTTGCTTCCAAATTCCAGTTTTGTTAACCTCCTCCGAGATGTTTATCGATGTTAACGGTATGTTCATGATGTTACCATTGATTAAGGGGATTTGCAAGTTTTCTTGATATGCCGGTGGGTTGTTTTTGTTGTTCGCATCCTAGAAGGGAACAGCTTAAGATTTGTTTTTTAACAAGCAAATAATAACAACAATATGCCTACAATTTATACAGTGCAAATGTACTACGTGATTATGATGTGATCGTATTTACAATTTTACATCTACTTACATTTGTTCATTTAAAAATGCACTAAAACATTCACTGCACAGAGGATAACAATGAACGGCAAAATAAAATACGCTTAAACATGAACAAAATACTGAGTTTATTACCAGATCAACAATACACTATTAACAAAAACAGTGACTAAATGTTTAGTGGCAGGATGACGAAGGAACGAAAATATGATTTGCCGTAAATAATGTCTGATCAGTTCCAACTGCAAAGACGTGACAGTTTCGCATGCCATCCCACCTCAGCATCGCCCAGTTCCCGAAGTTCGTCTTGGTTACGCTTTGTTATTTCTGGCATTACATCATCCAGTATCTTCATCTCCCTTCTGGTGAAGAATAAATCCAAAGCTTTCCTGATCCCGATCATTACTACTAACATCAATGGGAACAAAATTGATGTCATCGAAAAAGATTTGATAACCCACAAACATACTAAGCAAGCCAATTGAATGGCTGTAAACAAGTGGACGCGGCGTATTGGAACCTTGAAACAAAAGTGAAAAAAGTTTCAGTCAATATGGATATAGAAAATAAGTATGAATAATAATTAAATAGATATTATCTCACCTGTCTGAGGAACATATGATCAGGCTGATACTTTTGTGGCATGAACATAATTAATATTCTATCGAAAAACTGGAGGCCCTTTAGTGATGCCACTCCCATATAAAGAAATACTCCAAACAACACTGGCATTGGGATATGTCTCAAAACTGGAGTTAATACGACAGAGCAGCCTATAGTTAAAAATATAAGGATATGTGTGACTCTTTGCTCTCTCACACCCAGGAATTGTGGCTTTTCTCCAGGTGCAGCGCATTCAGACTCTACTTTTAAAGAGTTTACATGGTTAATACTCAACACCGTAGCTGCTACAAACCAAGGTAAGCCCATAATTGAGCAGATTTGTATTAGTACTGCTAATACAAATAGATCCAAGTGATAGCCACATCCTTTCTTCAATTTGTTCTCTTTGCGGTTTACGATCACAGCTGTAATTTGCTGATCCATAAATATCAATATTGTCCCCAGTAAAGCTGGTAATATAGCTACCAGAGCCGAATAGAACGGGTTCCCATTGAATGGTGTTATAATCCAATTTCTTGATGGTAAAGTTGGTTTGAACTCAGACGGCACTTCTAGTTTAGGAGTTTTGACTCCAACCTTATAATCCAAGAAAGACATCGATAATATGGCTATTATAACAGAGAAGTCACTTATGATTGACCTGACCTAAAAATGTGTTATTAGTATAAATATAGGCCTTCTTTCAAGAGCGCCAACGTGCCCTGTTATATGGATAAAGTAAAAATGAATAATGAAATCCAATATTCTACAGTGTTTAGAATAATGTTTTGAGACTTCAACAACTGACAACAACTTCACTATTGTTGGAAATATGAATAATATTTTTGGATTTCACAATCAAATTCATTGCTGTGTATGAAATTGGATCTTACCTTTGACGGGAAGAATAAAGAATTTTTGAAGTCTTTCAAAATGATTGAAATAATAAATGTGCCCAAGAAAAGAATAATAGACATTAAAAATACATCCGGAACATATACTTTTGTGTCGCAAGCGGGGCCTGATAAAGTTCCATTTAACAACTGAAAAAACAGTAAGTTAATAACGTTAGAAATTTGATCAATCTAATGTAAGATTACATTGTTTGAACATGTAGGTGAAATTAAAAAGTAATTAGTGAATCACCTGACACGAGGTTCTATCCACGGATGTCCAGTTAAACTGCTCCGGAAGTCTGGAGTAATTGCTTGGTAAACAGTAACAGTCGTAATTGAGAAATTCATCAGATCGTGTCTTAAGAGGATATTTTTTGCCAATTGATATTACATTCTCCACTGCCTAGAAAATTGTAACAAAAGTTTCTAATATTTTCTTAAAGTTAATTACTGTTTTATTCTTATAAATTGGTTTAAATACCTTGTATATGAAAATAAAGGCTATCAAAGTCGCAAAGTTATCCTCGGTAAATCTTGTGATATAGCATACTAAAGCGCTAGCATCAATAGCCACCAATACTATTAATATTATAGTAGTCCAGGTTCCTATGCAGAATCTGAAAGACATGTAATCCCAACCGATTTGTTTACAAAACTCGAATACTATAGTTTCAAAAACCAAAACTGGGCCGGTTGAGCCTAAAATCGTTAGTGGTTGCCCTGAAAAAAATCCATATCCCATTCCACATACAAATCCTGATACCAACGACTCCATGGCTGCCATATTTTTTCCTGTCGCTTCTCCTAATAAGCCTCCAAAAGTGATTATGGGTGATAAACAGGCGAAGTATAGAAATATCCATGATGCGATGCATTGCAAAGCTAACGCATCTTTGAAGTCAGACCAGTACCAAGGCTTTTTCCTTTTCAAATCATTTAATAGTCCTCCAAACATTTTCCCACTTCTGGCTAATCCTGACTCTTCCCTTTGTCTTTGCTCTTCTTCTTCTTCATCTGGCTCTTCTTTAGAATTATTATCGTTAGGACGTTTTCTTGGGTCTTGCGAAGGAATAGCAGCTGGTGGTTCTATGCGTATTGCAGGGTCCCACTCACCAGGTGGCAATACAGTAACAGCGTCCAGGAATTCGTCAATACCTGCTAATAAGTGATCTCTTTTTTTAGCTCTATAAGCGACCTCGTGGAATATTTCATCAGACATCAATGTTGCCATTGCACGTCCAATTTCGTGGAAGCTTGAATTGCTATTAGGAGGACCAAGTAATACAAACATAAACCGGGTAGGTACCGGTACTTCTGTTAAATCTCCCATTATGGTACCAGTTTTAAGTCTCACAAAAGCGGATAAAGTTTTTTCTAAAAAGTCGACTTCACCGACCAATATGTTTGAAGCCTCGGCTCCAGGTGGTATTTTGCGCATAAAGTGTGTGTTACTTTTATGATTAATATCCCCATTCATATGAAGGTCTCCGGAACTATGGTTTCGATTGATCGACACGTTGCTTGGACTCTTTACCATGCCTTCGTCTTGGACTGCGCCTGAAATGCCGTTAAATTTTTTCTTATACGTTTTCAAATGTAAATAAATAGTTAAATAGTTATAATTAGAAACTCGATCAATAATAAACAATACGAATTAGAAAAAAAACTTAAAATTAAAAGCAGTTGCTTAAAAATGAAATTCGTTAAGGAGCTAATTACTTTAGAATGCTTCTTTAATATCTAGTATACATTGATTGGTTTTATTAAGCACGAGCGATAGCGGACCATAAAATTACAACACATAAAAACAACATCAGCATTTAGCTTCAAAGTAATGAAATACAGTGATTTAATTTGTATTAGCTAATGAACTTATCGTAAATAAAGTTGTAGAATAAACAGTAATAAATAAATAAATTGTGTTAATAAAAATAATATCGAAGAATACATGTTAAGGATAAGCGGTTACCCGCGCTAGGGATGCCTAGGAAACGACCGAAATCTCCTTTGTGGGTATGCCCGCTGGTTGTACCGCCTTCCTCCACTGTAATATAATGCCAATTTTTCACAAAGGATATAAATTTAGTTAATCGTTAGAAAATAGTCCATAGCTTAACATTGGTTAAAACACGTCAGGAAAATGTACAGATTAGTAAAATAGCGTACGTTGTAGTGCTTGCGTGTTTTGTGAGGTCAAGGGCCGTGAATGGTTTGTGCACGCATTATACCGGTTTCCGCTATCTGACCTGGAACAGCTAGGTAAGAGCCCCTGGAATCTGCTGCTGGAAGGAGAGCCGTGTGTGGCGATGAGGGGGATCCCCGATAACTCCTTGTTACAGAGCGTCGAGAGACACCTTCCTGATTATCTGATAGGATAACGCCACATTATCCATATATTTCGTGATATGGTCATTCGATGGTTAAGTTTCATTTTATTGATGATTTTTGCTCCTATTATAGGTGTAATATTAACTTACTTTTGCAAGACGAATGATTCTTTCCGATATCAGCTAATGATCTGATGAGGGGCAGCCTCGACATATTATTGTGATTGCGTTTTTCGTATTGATGTCTATGTCTTCTTAATAATGCATCCTTAACTTTTTCTCTGCAATCATATGCTAGAGCACCTTCAACGACCATGTGATCTAAGACGCTTTCCGCAACTTGCTCCAGTGAATGTGCTTCCATGTCAAAAATGACTGATCCATTGAGAAGCAGACTTCGCAATTCAAATAATGAATGAAGGGATAAAGTAGCAACATGTGGTTTGGACCATCTATTGCCACCCTCCTCAACATCTTCCTCGAATTTGATCCATCGAGCTGTCTCTTTCCACTCAAGTTCATCTCCATCTTTGACGAGTTCTTCCATTTCAGAAAATAAAGGATGCGATTCAAGTGTAGCATCATCAACGTCTTCACCAAGTATAAATTGGACTCTCTGAGCTGGTGGGGTAACTGAAACATTAGAACATATTTTTAGTAGGGTTGACAAAATTAAAGAATCAGTCTGGTAAAATAAATAGTGTCAAATGAACAAGAAGGCGTTGAAGAAAATGTTGGTGGCTAAAACATGCACAGAATATTTCGTAGGTGGTATCGGAAGAGACGTTTGAGAAGACTGAAGATTGAAATGTCCATGCTGATCAGGTGACGATGATGAATGCGATGGTATATATGAAAAAACAAACATAAGAAAAACCTAAAAACGAAATGGGTCTCGGTCTTTGTTCTTACGTGTTTCTCCGTCATCCGTCACGCTTAATCTTCTAACTCGAGCCATTATCGCTGGGCCTATGGATTGGAACAAGTTGGATTTTTTTCTAATTCAAACCACAGATATAGTGAACTAGTTCATATGGAAATTAATGAAAGTTATTCGTCGCCTACGCGTTTTCATAACTTCGAGAGCAAATGCTCAACATTTTGCCTTTCAAAGCATACATATTGAAGGTCAAGGAAGTCTTGTTAAGTATATATATTTGTATCTTGTACTTATTCGTCTTATGTATAAAAGGCTAACGAAGGCTTTTATATTCAACGAATGTTATTTTATCCAATTTGTAGTCCAATAAACATTGCTTGTTCAGCGACAGAAATAAGAACGGATCCGTCAGTTTTCATTCTAATGTACCCCGTACGTACTGGATAATTCGTTCAAATTTATTTTAATTACTATATACATTTAATCACATGTTAGATTTAATAAAGAGGTTAAATCCTAAATACTTATAACTAATACTTCCTAGCTATCCATTCTTTTTTTCTAACAAACCGATTTAGGCATAATTATATCGATGCGTGACTGGAATTCTAAACAAATTTTTGTCAAATTATTACTAAGTAGGAATTCAGGACAAAAAGTAAAGATCAGTTTGTACCCGTTGTCGTTACTCTGCTGTTGGTGAGCGCAGTTTGTCTGTAATTCCTTCAAAAAAAAAACTCAAGATAATTTGTATTTCGAATATTCTTCTGGGCAAATAACGTATTGTCAATCAAAGAGTTAGTTGTCTCACCGGGTCGTTCCGCTTCCTTTTCCCCATTACGGTGATGGTGTTTGTGCTTCCGGTGTGAGTGGCGTCTTGCCGGCACGTGCACGCCCACGAACACGGTGTGAGCTCGGTGACCTGCGAACAAGTGTCAACTTTAATTAGTTTCTTTTATAATTACCCTTTTTCCCAGTCACAGGTCTGCGGGATGAAACTTGTTTAGATACAAATCGTACCTTTGCAAAGATTTATCTGTGAATGATTAATTTAGTATAGGTACATTTATCTATTTGTAGGTACATTAATAATTAAATGAGTAAATTGATAATTACAATAAGTTTATAAAAATAATAAACAATAATATCTAACTGAATGGTAAGAAACATTTCAGGATCGGGAAGGATAGAGACAATTGACGCTAGATGCTCCTTGCCTGGCCCGTAGCGAAGCTGGCGTGACGATACAGTTATATTAGAGCAAAACCCTTCTTCAAATAAATCTAGTGGAATATAAAGTTTGGAAGTTCCAAATATATTTCAAATTATGGGATTTCAAGATTTGAGACCTAAGCCGGATGATGCGTTATTCTTAGTTAACTGTCCAGATGAGGTGCTTTAGTCTTCTATCCGACACCGTATAAATTCGGATATAAATAACAATATGACTCAATATGAAATGTAATATTTGTTAAACGACGCAAACGAAATGTCACCTGTAATTATATTATACTAAAATAAAGCAGAGAGAAGACAAACTATAAGGGGTTGGGAATATAGTTTTCTGATTCCGTTTGGGATCAGGTTGTCGTGCGTGGAGGTGCCCCAGAGACTATTATTATTATACTTTGAGACTAAGAGTGAACCAATTAGACTTACGTTCCCATGAGAGTATGTGTGTGTAAATGCGATTTTTTTGATGACCATATTACGTATGCTATGAGAGATGCCTACAAAATGAGCCCCTACATAGGGCGGGGTAAAATGGAATTATTAATACACTACACCAAATTTGAACTAAATTTAAATTCGTTAACGTAACAAATCTTGGAGCGTAGACTCGTTACAAGAACAAACAATGAAAGTAACAAGGCTTCCAGTTAGTAAGCACTTAAAATTATTTTAACTAATGAAGTTTGTTGTTTAATGGTAATTTGAAATTGGTGTTAAAGGTAACTTTTAATTTCTTGTTTAACGTATGTTTGTTATTGAGATACTAATTAATACTTAATGTACTTTTATTAACATGTCCTATTCCTGCAGTCCTGTCATCATGTTGACTGACCCGTTAAAACATTGGTTAGTGAATCTGATCGCTGCGCGAGGGTCACGTGTTCGACTCCTACTCGAAACGAATGTTTTCGTGATGAGTACAAGTATTTGTTATGTGTATGGGTGTAAATAAGTGTACGTATTTTAATTTTAATTTAATTTTTAAACAGTATTATATAATTTTAAATTGAGATCTACTGAGATTTTTATGTAATTTTGTTAATGATATTATGAATCTGTCTCAATGTGTAAATAATGACTAATTAATGACCGAATATTCTATTTCATTTTGTTAATGATACTAGGAATCTAATTTAATGTATAATAAATTAATTGCTAATATTTTGCATGCCTTAGTGGGCAGAACTCGGAGATACTAAATTTATGAATGTAAACCTTTTATTACACACGTTCGTGCAAATAAATATTTTTTTGAAAAAAGCATCTGTATAGGTATATATTTTTAATGTCCGTAAGCAGTTTGTGAGTGTTACATACGACTACACATAAGATACGTACATGAACGTATCCTATAAGCGAATAGAGATGTGTTAATGTCATTGATTTTTATTATGAAAATCGCCTCGTTGATTTAGTGGTTGATAGCGCTGCTGCTGATCGAGAGAAGCCTGGGTTTAAGTCCCGGGTCGGGTATTATTGGATTTTTCTAACTTAGATTTTCTAGTACAAACTATATAGTAGTATAGTTAGTATAGTATAGGGTCACCCCTTATTCCATGGTGGGGCGTAGACATGAAGTGAAACGTGGGAGTTGTACTCCGCTCCTCAGCCTACGTCTTCGGACATTACAGCCGTAATGTTTCGTTTTTTTCTAAAGTTAGTTATTTTTACTGAGAATCCGCAAAGAAAGAATGGTTATAATGGTTGTATTCATTGCGATATAGTGCACTAGGCAATAACATGTGCAGCAGAGTAGCGTAATGGAACCGCAAATACTATTTTCAAAAGGCACTCAGGCGTAAAATCGCTTCTCCTATTGTGCTACCTACTACGCTCACTAAATATCCGTTACCATATGCACAGAGTGCTCCATAAGTAGTGAATGAACGAAACGGTGGTACTAAAGGAAGTCACAACCTGCCAGAGATATAAATTTTCCTAGGATTACTTAAAAACCATTTCTTACTTTAACGAATTTCATATTTTGTTCATATATTGACTGCCTCGTTGATCGTATTGGTTGCAAAGCGACTGCTAAACGGGTGGTCCTAGGTTCGGACACTACTAAATTTTCTAATTTAGATTTTCTATATATGGATATGTGCCCGGTATATGGCTATAGGCTCACCACCTATTCCATCGTGGAACGTAAAAGTAACTGGTGAAACGTGGGAGTGTTCTACATTCCTCTGCCT
>DWDV01000183.1:0-19624 GCA_018245615.1 Mimoniades ocyalus | reverse complement strand
TGTGTGTGTGTGTGTGTGTGTGTGTGTTTATGTGTATACATATGTATGTTATTTTATTGAATGTATTATATGTACTCGTATTTGTTTGTGATATGTCTGTATATACATATATGTAAGTATATTTAAAATTAATACCAATGTCTTTGTTGTGCCTACCGCATATTCCCACCATCACCCTGGTTTGACCGGTAGAGAATGCTATTAGGCATTAAGTCTTCCCTTTGTAACCTAACGTTAGGTAAACAATGAAGAATAAATAAATAAAGGATGGTATATTTAAGTATCTAGGCACGAAGTGTAAAGCAACGCATCTAAAGTCTACATTAGAAGCCTGAGGCGTTAGTAAATTGAGCGCTGAAGTTTATTCATCAGTAGAACATCTAACGCCTACGGAATTTCATTACAGTGTAGAGCTTCGGCAAACTACATTTCAACCCCGCACTAACTACGCGCCAAGGAAGCTCGGTGGTGCTAAATTCAATTATCCATCTCAACCAGTTTATATAACGAACTGGCACGCTCTGTGTGACCTTTCAGAGGTAACTCTATCTTGGGTAGAGTTCAGCAAGATTGATCGCATGAAAATAATTTTAAATGCTCATAATTTTTGAACAGATTCTCCGCTTACAGGGCACACTCGTACGCAATACGTTACCAATTTTGAACATTACACACCTGATAATGAAACATTTATTTAAATCTACTTTACACGAATATGATAAAATCTCGTTAAATATGATGAATATCTTGAGACAATCAATATAAAAACATATTATCCGACAATGAACAAAACTTTAATTACGGGAATTGAAAGCCGAATAATATACATACATAAATGTATGTATCGTATACATACACAAAATGTTTTAACTAAACTCAGCTTAAATACTGGTGATTATCGCAAAAAGATTTATCGTAGATTAATTTAATTCTACCTTTTTTGAGGCTAAAAATCCAATTCAAAACCCTTAGTTAATCGCTCTACGGAAGAATCTCCTCAACTACCAGAATAGTTTAATGGAATAAAAAGTATATTTATAATTTTCTAAAACTATGACTGTATTTTTACAAGAATTGTGAAATGTATTTAACATGAAAGCACAACATAACATTAAGTAATACGATTTGGTGAGATATTTATGGCAAAGTGAAGGTAAGCAATATTATTTGTTGTTGATGGTAATGATGATGATAAACATTCACCAATATTAAATCAACATTAACCAGTGTTTTGTTACATACGTTGGTTATGTAAAGTCATCACAAACAATTTCTGCTGCGAATGTATTGACGAGCACAAATTGACAGTTTGAGCGGCGAAACTCGATAACTGGGGGAGGCGGACGTGACAGCTCAACAAGAGCGAACGTTGATTGACGCTCCTCTGTCGGGACGTTTACTTAAGGCACAGTAAAGCGGGGAGGGGCTACGAGGTAATTCCTAAATAACCTACGTCAATAAATAACTATAACCCACATCAACAAATAACTATATTGTTGTAGACACATTCGTTGTAACATATTGAAAAGGTTAAGAGATGACTATCGAAATATTGACTTCCAAAGTGACGTCATAACTTTTTTTGCATCACGAAGTAATATTTGGAATATTGTGTTCGTGTCTGATTTGTATATTGAGAGGTTCGTGACTTAATTTGGTACTCAGGAATACCTACGTGTCTTTTACTAGTCTACTGTTATCGGATTCTAGACTTAATATTTTTTCTGTAATATTACTTGAAACAGACAATGTTAAAAGCTTCGTTGAATTAAAAAAAAGTAGTTTTGTTTTCTTTAAGCCCATCCATTAAAAATTAAACCTTTCTCCGGACCACTATTATTAATGTAAAGCACGCAATTTCTACAAGAGCAACCTTTTAGGATTTACATTAAATATCTCAGAAATTTGCCTGCGAGAAAATTAATTTTTTAAACATACCGTTCACCTTTGAGTTACAAATGTGCTCAACTCAGAGTTTGAGTCGATGATGATGACCAGAGCGTGATAGATAATAGCTTTAACACTTTCCATTCTGAGAGAATACGCATCTACGATCAAAAAGGTTGATAATGGTTATGTAGGATATCAACATGTTGTTAATATGTAATTCACAATTTCGTGATATAGGACTATAGAGTGGCTGTAAAACATTCACATAGCTCTATTCTATTGATTTCGACAATTCTACATTAGATCGCATAAAATATTCACCCATTCAGCGACCGTTATAACCGCAGCCTAACTATATTTTGTATCGACCCGTGCGTCTCAATACCGAAACCTGAAATTGGATGAGATTATATCAATATACGTTTTCGATGGTGATTTTAGTATCGAGGAAACATTGTACTGATTTTGTGTAGTATTTGATATCTGAATTTTTTCTTTTTTATCATAACACCAATAACTCTTTTTAGTGGATAGGTACAAGACCTTACTGACACTAGAAAACGCATTGCTTGGATATGATTAAATGTAACCTGTAGAGATGCATTTTCTATTTTATTTAGTAATTAGTCAGTAGTCATTTGATCCCAAATTGGGTAAACGGTGTATCTGTTCTATTTCATTTTTAAGTAGTAATATTTACAAATAATGTTTCATACAGCCATTACGATTGCGATGAGCATAATTATTTGTCTAAGGTGAGAATCGAACCAACAATCCAATGGTCACATTCCCTAACCAAATTACGAACAGCGCAGTAAGATAGAAGAGATCGAGTATAATGGTGAAAACGAAACGCCGACACGAACAGAATGCGGGGAAATGACAGAGAATGTAAAAGCGGTATTACTTGTAAGTCGTAATATGAACATGGCGAAGGTTGGGAAAATTTTAACAGAAATAAAAGCTTCTTTTGTGCTCATCCACTATTGTCTCAACGCTCGCAAAACAAAACAACTCAATATGACGTCAACAGAAATAACAACAGAGATACATAATAATTCAACATTCGTTCGTCGAAATGAATATTTATCGTTTTATTCTCTGTATAAAGTAGACATACTCGTATGTGAAAATATACGACATTGTTTCGTATTTCGCCCCACCGTAGTTATAAATTAGTCTACTATTTCTTCTATTCAAGAGCAATGATACTTAATAAGGATTTATGTCTACTGGTTACGATATAAGGCTCTTGGTACTACGTCACAGTCTTTATTATTAAGAAAGAAATATACTGCCTCGTTGGTCGTGTGGGTTGCAAGCGACGCTGCCGATCGAGGAGGCCTGGATCCAAATCACGGGTCTAATTTAGATTTTTATTAGTGGCTAGAAGTCTGAATATGTGTCCGGTGTATGGCAATATTCTCACCAGCTATTCCATGGGACGTAAGCGTAACTGGTGAAACGTGGGAGTGTACTACACTCCTCTTCCTACCTCTTCGGAGGTTACAGGCGTAATGTTACGTGAAAGAAATATATTGTCAAAGAAATATATGTATCTTCGTCTTATAATTACCACTAGGATGTAACTCGTTGTTAACAAAAAGAAACAAAAGACTGCTATCTAGGAGCTCAGCATTTTACAACATGTATTTACGAGAATTTTTTCTGTCATTTTCAGTTCCAAAATTTTTTTCATGAGTCTCAATAACTGCTAATGATCCGTCATTCCAGATATCTTTAAGATACTACCGAACCTATTTCCTACGGCATAAATTTATTTATTTGCCAGTTACGTTACCGAAACGCAATAAATTCTGAGACATAACAAAAGTAACAATTAGGAATGTAGGTCAAGCTATTAGTTAATTAAAAACAGATTATAGCAAAGCGTAGGGAAAATAGATGATAGAAATTGGTAGCGAAGTGTGCGAGCACAATGGAAGTTAATTTTCTTCAAATTGCTGTAACTAAAATAATTACAATCGTTACAAATTCATCGCGGATAACGCTGACCCGGTGAGGTCAATGGAAATTGTACATTTATCGTACAATCAGAGACGTGGTTATTAAGATCATAATCCTAATCCTCCATTCATGACATGTCCGAGATTGTACTTCCGATTTAAATATACATACATATATGCATGCTATTTCACGTGGCACAATTCAGAGGATACGCTAAAGCCACTCTGTTCATAATGATTTGACATTGTAAAACTTCTTTTCTTTGTTAAAACACTTAAATGGCTTTTTGTATTTTTCTCTAAAAAAATTGAACAGACAAGAAATAGAAGTTACGGATATAGTTATTAAAAAAGCATTAAAAATCAGCCGTCAAAATATTGTACCAGCTCATACTCCTTTACAATATAAAAATATTGTACTGAAAACGTTTTCCTTGTTCATAAAATCGATATCGTTGTCACTCAATCAAGATTAAACTGGATTTATGGCTCCCAATAAAATACATGGAGACATCCCCGGATTTTCTCGGGCAATCCCGGATTAGGGAACTTAAATAAAAACAGTCGATACGAATAGCGTGTTGGAGATAACAGAAACGATTCTACAGATCCAACAGAGAGAGATGCGATGATGTAAAGGCTATCTCCAATAACATACAATAATTCTGCTTAATATGGCTAAAATCAGATATCTTAGCAGCTGCGATGAATGAACCCGCATCCATAAGAAGTCTGGAGAAGCTAATATGTAGTAATGTAGACATAGCCAGTCAAAGTCATAGTCAAAAGAGACAGAGTTCTCATGCACGACAGTGACCTAATTAAATTCATATCTCTGATTCATATTCTGGGAATATTCGAGTTTTGTCTAATTGTCTTGCCTGTATTTTGGTATTCGTTGTATTTAGCCCGAATCCCCTAAGAAGTAGGCAGAGGAGTGTACTACACTCCCACGTTTCACCAGTTACGTTTACGTCCCACTATGAAATAGGTGGTGAGTATATTGCCATACACCGGGCACATATCCGGGCTCTGAGCCACTCTAGAAAATCTAAGTTAGAAAAATCCAATGGTGCACGACCGGGAATTTGAACCCAGGACTACTCGATCGGCAGTCGCGGTTGCAACCAACACGACTAACGAGGCAATCACATTGTCGACTTTATATAAAATATTTATTGATGAAGCACCGCTACATTCTTAACGTATCTATTTCGCGTACAACATTACATCAAATATTAAGTCATACATCCATTTTAATATATTATATACCGACGGCGACGCCTCTAAAGAGTAAAAGACGCCATTAATTCAATTATTGTAAGTACCTATGTCGTGCACTGACTTGTGATGGTAATTTAAAGTTTTATTTATCATCTTCATTCTTGTATAGATTTATGAATCAATTTATATCAATTAAACTAGATTCCTTTAAAATTATTATTCATAATTTGCATCATTTACTTTAACTGAACATATTTTACTTTTTCAATAATTTATTACGTACAACATAAAAAATTAAATATAACTCAACTATAAAACTCTTTTTCCTACCGTTTAGGGGACATATAGACGTGACGTAACGTATATTGTATCTCAATTAAGAACTCATTAGCATTATTTTACGATAAAGAGATTCACTCTTAGTTCTTATAGCAAAATAATAGAGAACCCTATGTTACGCAAGACATCTAGGCCATTTTGGAAACCTCGAAACAGCAGATCAGCGTAAAAACAGTATTCAGTAAATACTTAACAACAAACAATAATCAAAACAATTAATCCTTAATGACAAAGATAATATCATATCTGCAAAAGTATGCAGAAATACAATTTATTCTCAGCACCATCACTATCAGATTATTACAGTGTGTCGCCCCTGAGGGGTTATACCCATAATCCGCACGCTGGGTATGCGGGTAGGGGTTCGCAGAGCACAGCTTTTCACACCACCTACACTGCTGTCTATAGGCGGCTAGGTCATTTAGTTGTGCCTAGGCAGGCGCGCCGTAACGGGATCTGCCAGCGCCCGGTTTAGTCGCCTCTTACGACACTCTGTATCCCGGTACGGGGTCAAGGAATGTATTCTTATTCCACCTCTACACAGAATAATTACAACGGATAAGGGACTATTTATCCTACTCTTCTCTAAACCGTGTAGCTATAAATAGATTTATGTAGCTTTCCTGCACTACACCTGTAAGGGAAACGGTCCCTTTGTCCCTAAAAATCTACCTGCCAATGAGTACAATAGCAATCGATCGCAAGGCACTGTTGCCCTTTGCGCAAGACGCACAAAAAGGTTTACGTACAAACTTCGTTATCCAGTTTCGCCGCGGAACCGGAAGTTGGGTATTTCCTTCTCACACAAAGTTATTCTCGTATACATAGTAAGTGTAACAATTCCGAAGTGCAGATGGAATATTAATATTATTATTATAATCGTGACTAATTCTTTCGGGATAGACATAGAACACCAAGTATCAAATATCTCTATCCTGAGGCGCTTCTTCCAAGTCCATCATTTTTCATTGATACATGGCCGCCGATACCATAGCCAGATGAATATTATAAAATAAAATTTAATACTACGTTGTTAGTAGGTATTTTATTGGTAACAAACTAATTTCTTAATAATTTTAAAGTAACTGCATTTCTTAAGAATAAAGTAAAATAACAAACGCATAAAAATGTTACAGCTAATAATTAATAAAATTCAAACAACGATAGATGAGAAATAGCGTCAATTCTTCTTTTGTTCCCTTAACTCTAGTAAGTAACCTCGAGTTACTTTCAACGACTACGCATTACGTTGTGCTCAATGACAAACTGGCTATGCCTTCGCAAAAGTTGATAAGGTATTAATACAAGAAAGTCCGCTTGCAGTACACTACGCGGAACTCTACCACGAATATGATTTCCTCGTACTTCGCTAAACGACCGAAAACTCTATTGTAATTAAAAGCCGTTTTCCATGTAACACGACGTCACGTTTCAGACATGATTAATTAACGCGCCATGCATTATTCATAGCCGGACCGTGCGGCGTTATGATAGCAGGCCCCTCCATCAATCAACCACATACACGAACTGTCGGCGGGTTGGTCCATCGAAAGTCTATTTATTTCACTACCATCACTATATTATTCGGTATTTTTAAAACATGATGATCACATATGTCGACCTATATGAAGAACAAAGTTATATATTATTATGACACTAAAACGTTTTAATTGTAGTCATAAAACTAAGCTGACTTATATATTGTATTAGTAAAATCATTTTTTCTTAAAGTTATGTAGTTTCGAAGATACCACTTGAATAAAGTTACATGTGATTTATTTATCCAAAGAATAAAGTGGTATGCGTACGAGTTTTTAATTAAAATATTCTTTATGAAAAACAATGCTGAATGATATTTTACATGCTTAGGAAAAGAATCAATCATTTAGAACAATTAACAAAAATGTTAATGCTGTTCTTGTGCTTGAAAAATTTCAAATCGCTCTCCTCTAAAGTGACGATTATGCAGAAGTAATTTTATTCTACAGATAGGTCGAAATATCAAAATTTAAGACCATTCAGCAGTTTTAGCATCGTAGTTAGGTAGCCTATTACGTTCCTCCAGACTCTGGCTGTAATATATAAAAACAATTTTCCAAAACAAATCAATCAAATAAACAAACAAACAAACAGACAACAGTTCCGCATCATATTAATGTAAAAACACATTCCTTTGAATGATGCACTGGCCGAATATAATATGCATCAAAGCATGTGTGTGACTAAATTAATAAGTAATAGAGGTGAAGATTGAGCTCAGTGGCGTGCTAACAAACAGGCCTGAATCTAGGAGTGGATGGGAAAACGTTAGACGATGTCTATGTATTAGCTTCCTTCAAATATGGAAGGTCTTAAAATTACATCAAAAAATTACAAACAAAAATCTCAGTCACAGTGCATGACCATGGATAATAACATAACATCACGCCCATATTTCATCAAAGGGATAAGCAGAGTTGTGTAGTTCTCCTGCGTTTCACCTGTTACGTTTATACAACCCATGGAATATGGGATGAACATGGATTCCACACACCAGACAAAAGTACCGACTACAAGCTACTACTCAGAGTTACTGCCATGGATAAAGTCATTACTAAGTTGAAATAATCTAGCATAATTTGGTTCAAATTTCCATAGACACCAGCGACATTTAAGACAGTCTGAAAGCCATCTTCAAATTAACATAAACTCGCTTCTATAGGCAATTGAATATTTTGATAGAAAGGCTGGAGATTATGATGATGGAGAGGATGAATACTTACATGCAATAGGAGACACCGGTATGTTTCTTATCAATCACAAGCCTCTTGCCGCAACTCGTGCAGTACAGTGTCACCTTGGCGAGCTTCCCCACATCATTGAGGTCTGACAGCAAAGCCTGTAGCACGTCTGTGTTATCAATAATACACTGGATATACCTCCGTTTATAATTTAGAAATTGTAAGTTGGAATTTAGTCTGTCTCAAAGTTACACTTACCACCTTTCTCTCCCCATCCAGTCTAAAGTCCACCTTCCCCAAAGACCGAAGTTCCCCCAAGTCCAAAATCGTCTCCCCCAACATATCCCCAAGCGGAAGGCTCTACTTATTAGACCACCAGTGCGAATTACCATACCTTAGTGACTGAATTTTGTATAACGTTTCTTTGACAAGTAAACTCTGAACACAGTGGTCTACCCTTTAACATTTAAAACTAAACAAAATGATCCAACAATCAGAGTCCTTATAAAGTTGTAGGTAAAATTTTTAGCAAATCAGAAATAATTTGGAACCAAATATATGCATGTCCATTTTAGACATATTGAAAACAAACTGAAAAAAGTGTCTGCTTTATTGTGTGAACAGTTGATCAAGAAGTCCTAATCCTGAACCCCAAGTTGGGCATACCGTTATTGGGTTTTTCTAAATGGAAATTTCGATTAGTAACTTGGAGACTGGATTTCTGCCTGGTGTTCAGCAACAGGCTCAATCCCTGATCCATTGTAGGACATATAACCCATGAATTGTGGGAGTGTATTACACACCGCTACTAACGTTTCAGTGTAATATTACGAGAAAATGTTGTCTAGCATTAGAATTTAAAGATACAGATGTGATACCTGTACAATATTAAGAGACACAGAATCACCAAATATACAACTAGGAGAACAGCACTAAATTAATAAGACAACGTATATGCATTCTCTACAAAACCATATTTCATACAATATTTCATATCTAGTGTACATTTTGATGATATTTGTATTGGCTTATCTCACGAGACTCTCTGCAACTTTATGTAATCTCAATGCAATCTGTGAGAGCTCATGAAGAATGACCTCATTTATGTCCAAAACATATATATGATAAGTTATAAGCCTGTGTATGAACTCATGAAACATTTACCATTAAAATGAATGTTACATTGATGTGCGTAGAAACAATTCTAACTACCGATGTTTATATTTAGATCTATTTTATGAAATTGATACTCCCTCAGTAGTATGATTATCTATCAATGTATCACATTACTTAAGATTATATAAGTAGTGATAGCTCAGTGGTTTAGATTTCAACTGCCTACTTCGAGGGTCTGGGGTTTCGTTCTGGTGACTATGCTAAGTAAAATACATTTTTTAAATTAACAATGCTATAAATGTGTCTGTAACATGGGGAAGTACCTCAAACACTTTATAAGTTCTCTGTAATATTCTCCAAAGAGTGTGATAAGGAGTGTCGTGATCACATCAGTTATGACATATGCAGAGTCCGCCCTTTTCGAGGATTATCTTTGCAGTATTTTTTTTTAATTTTTATTACTTTTTTTTCTGTGATTTTAAGTACATGTTTGTTTTTGGTTGTGATTTTTTAGATTGTTATTATTGTTTTAGATTGTCATTATGGCAAAAGGCTCACCACCTGTTCCATAGTGGGACGTGAACGTTACTGGTGAAACATGGGAGTGTTCTACATTCCTCTGCCTACCTCCTCGGGGATGACAGGCGTGATGTAACGTTTTATGTTATTATTGTTTTCATAGTTGTGATTTTATCTTTTTTTGTATTTGTTGTATTTCGTAAGCGCTGTATTATATTCCTTGAATAAATGTATTTTCTTTCTTTCTTTGATATCTGCAAAGGCATATGTGTCCAACATAACAAGTGACATCACACTTGTAATCCCCGAAGAGGTAGGCAGAGGAGTGTAGTACATTTACATGTTTCAGCAGTAATGTTTACATCCCACTATGGAATAAGTGGTGAGGCTATTGACATACACCGGGCACATATAGGACTCCGAGCTACTACTAGAAGAGCTAAGTTAGATAAATCCAATAATGTCCAAACCGGGACTTGATCCCAGGACCTCTTGATAAATAGTGGTGCTTGCAACAACTCAATCAAATAGGCAATCATAAAAAATATATGAACCATGTTTATTTGAAATATTAATCAGAAAATTAATTATTCAGAAATTCTATATGTAATGATTTTCACAAAAGATAACAAAACTGAGTTGCATATAACTCTTATGAAGAGAATTATGTATGAAGAGAGTAATGAATGTGGACGAAGCACGACAGGTGTGTAAGAATAGAGATATTTGGCACTCCGTGCTCTCTGCCTACCCCGCAAGGGACCTGGCGTGAAGATATGTATGTATGTATGTACAATATTCCCTTGAATCCAAACGATTTCTTTAAATATTTTTTTAAAGATTGCTCAGTTGAATTACGAATGATAAATCTTTTAAAAAAAATACAGACGAATTGAGTACCACCTCCTTTTTGTAATCGGTTAAAAATAATAAAGTGACTAAACAGTTTTTTGAAGGGAATATTAATAGTAAGTTTAAGGAGATAGCATTAAAAACGCCTGGTCGAAAGTTGTATTAATAGACAATCATATATGATCACTTTTGTATATACATAAAAGTCGCGGAGGGCTTTCGTCAGAATCGTAGCAGGATCGAAATAATACTTAGTCCCTGCCTACCGCGATGGAAAACAGGCTTGACGATATGCATGAATATGTTTAAATCACATAAATACGACTGTATGAATATCATATTTTTATTCGACAATTCTCTTTTTACAGACCAAGCCTAGAAGAATGCTTTCACTGTGAAGCATGGATCCGCTCACGTGGTTGTCTCTGGGCCTGCAGCTGGCCGCCCTCTGCTCGATCGTAGGGGCGCTGCTGCTGTATCTCTTACGCAAGGTTAGGGTGGCTGAGGTGTTGCCCGTGGACAGCGCCAAGACCGTGCTGGTCACGTCCGTAGACACCGCGCTGGGTTTGCAGGTAAGTTTTTTATTTACTTACTCGTACATATTCGTTAGAAGCACAACTCACGAATAAACACTTGTGATCCAGTGATTAGTGTGTGTAATTCACAAAAGTTTGAAAGAACGATGTGTTAATACCATAAGTATGACGTGTAGTGATAAAAAAACTAGCTAAAGGAAGGGTGTCAGTGTCGAGGCTAAACTAAGCCCAGCGCTGGCAGACTGCGGTATGGCGCGGTCTGAGTAGGCACGGCTACATGTCTTGGCCGCCTATGGGCAGCGGAGTTGGCGGTGCGATAAACTGTGCTCTGCGATCCCCAACCCGCATGCCCAGCGTAGGGATTATGGGCTTAATATGGACTGCAATAGATGATGATGATAATATAAGATCCTTACATAATGTAGGGTTCTTTATATTTATACTAAACAGACATTATACGTATGATTTCATTTATACAGATAGCAACATACCTAAGCGGCAAAGGCTGGCGGGTCATAGCTGGATGCAGGCAAGGTGGCCTTGGGGCTCGTTTAGCCGACTCTTGGCTGCAAGCCCACATAGCCACAACTCCGGAAGATCAACCTCAACCCCGGCTGGCAACCCTGGAGTTGGATGTGGCTAGAGAAGACCTGCTGGAAGAAGCAGCGCGAGCCACTGCGCAGCATTTACCTGCGGGCGAACATGGTAAGTCTTACGATAGGTACTTCAGTCATGCTTAATACCAGCAAAATATTGTGTTTAAATTACAATAATATATTACATACATTAAAGCAAAAAAAAAAATTGTTTGTAAATGTACGCAAAAACAAAATTTTTACATTTTGAAGTACATTAAACAACTCTGTGTATTGATTAATTTGGTTTCCGAAGTCTTATCTATAAATACTACTGTTTGATATTAATATACATATTTAGAGACATGCTCTAATACACCCTTCATTTATGCTCTCTGCCTACCCAAAGGAACTGGCGTGAAGATATGTATGTATGTACTATGTATATTTAGAGACATTTTATTTTAATATGTATATATATTATTATCATATTCCATACTTTATATATTATTCATAATTTATATACTATTCATAATTTATATATCATTCATAATTTATATACTATTCATACACTTCTTTATGTACTATTCATACACTAATTTATATACTATTCATACCTAAATCTATCTATAAAATGTAAAATACATATTATATCCAGTAATTTTATTAAAACTGCTGTAAGACATTTCATTCTTCATATACTACTTGAAATTTAAAAAATATGGAAAAAAACATGCACTGCCCGGGAATCGAACCCGGGTCGCAAGAATGGGAATCTTGCATGATACCACTACACCAGCAGTGCTCGACAATTATGTGCAAAATAACGATATGTATCTTGTTATTACGAAATGATATCTATATATTATTGTTATTTTTATAAGCAATTATCGAAAAATATGATTACTATTATTAAATCATAATAGTAAGACTCACAGTAAGAGTATTGTCGTTGAAGCTCAAACTAACGCATAATTATAATTCGTGTTGATTACCGCGTATACTGCAGTTTAACTACTTCGAACGCCATCTATCGGGAATATAATATATTGTTTACGGTTATGTTCTAACATTCACTCAATTCTACTTAGTTATATTTGTACACGAGAGATGGCTCTATATTACAAGATTACATCGCACTTTCCTTAAATGTATTTTTATGAGTGTGTTCTTATAATTAATATTATAACCATTATGTAATAATATGTACTTAAAAATTTTTCCTCTTATTTTGTGTGCTTTCAATATCTCAGACATTTTCAAAGCTCTTTTACAGTAAAGTAATCTACATACATATTATTATATGTACCTATATACATTTTCAAAGTTTAATTAATAAAATATTTAAATAATTTCTTCCAAGCAACGATTATACTATTAAGGTCTGAGGAGTTAAAATATGTTGTTTTTTAACTTCTTAACTTGGGCATATTATACCGAATGTTTCTACTAATTTTAGGAATATGGGCGGTGATAAATACAGCGGGGAGCAGTGGCCGCGGCGGGACAGGATGCTGGGAAACTGCTTTGCGAACCAACGTGCTGGGCGCGCTGAGAGTTGCTAGGACTTTCGCACCATTGCTGGCCGCGGCTGCCGCCGATCATGCCCACGCAGGACGACTTTTCTATATCGGTAAAATATTCAACTAATAGGAAGATGCAGCGGCCAATGATTTGAACCTTTTAAATAGTAAAACCTATTGTTTTCTATTGTGAAGTGAAAGAAGCGATTGTCTGCAATGACCGCACTACTTCTCTCACCATCTACGATGCTGCCCTTCCGCGGGCAGGGCATTTAGGAGTCGAAACCCTCGTAGCCGATACCAAACATATTTTCCAGGATTAACATCAGACACGACTTGCGAGAGCCTGTCCCGGCTGGACACGGTGGCGGGCGAGGGCAACGCGGTGGCGGCGGCGGTGCGCTGGGGCACGTGGGGCGCGGCCACGGCGCTGCGCGCGTCGCTGCGCGCGCGCCGCCTGCACGTGGCGCTGCTGCACGCGCCCGACCTCTCCGCCGCCGAGATCTACGCGCCGCCCGCGCAGCTCACGTCGCCCAGCCAGCCCGCCAGGTGGCATTTATGAACACTCTGATTTTTACGTTAAAAAATTTTGCGTTTGAACATTGCAACTTTTGTACTTCTAAGTAGATGATACGAGAACCTTTAACTCTTCAAAGAATCCTTTTGAGGACGTATAGTTTTAGAGTATCAAGGTTTGAAGGAACTTATAATATATTTATTTGCTTTTTTACTTGTACCTACCTACATGTTCACTGTAAAGTATGGCAAAGCGTACGTGCTTAAAGGGTCCTAATAAAATTATAGTTATTCAAAATTCTACCTTAGGTTCATGGTAAGTTATCCTTCCTTTACTACGCACGAAACTTAAATATTTCACAATAAAAATTTTAATAATTATTTTTCTTATTCGCTTCTCAGTCGACCTGAAACGCCTAGCTCAGAGGTGAGCACAACGACAGCCAGTTGTGCGGTCACCATGCCAGGAGAGGCGGCCGAGTACAGCGCCAAGGTGCTCCCCACGAGCGCCCTGAAGGTTCTCGAGGACGCCCTGACCTGCCCCTCGCCCAGGGACTCTTACTACTTGAAGATGAAACACGACTCTTGGTTCACGAGAATGCCGTCACTGAGAGTCGTCCATTAATTACTATGTATTTCGTCTTCATTGTCTATTTAATCTAAGGGTTGCAAGATAATGTGCTAAATGATTTCAAATATATGTAAATAAATTGGGTTTGTTTTGGAATCAAAGTGCAGTATATTTTTGTTTTAATGTAATTATCGAAAATATTACTAGAAGCAAAAAGTAACAGCTTTTAGTTATAATGTGTGTCATGATAAAATTTCTAATATCTTGCATCCCTTAGATCTTCTCATTTTACTATTAACAATGAGCCGAACAACTCAATCAAAGCTTTATTATGAAAATATCTTACGTGTAATGAGTTTGTCACTAATGTAGCTTGATTCAGAGTTTCAAAAATTCAATAACATTGAAAAAAATACCTCATTTATATCGAGCTCAACACAAACTTTCATCATTCAGCCGGGGTTGAGGGGTTGCAAATGTCATTAGACATTAAATTCTCTATTTAATGTCTAATGACATTGGATTAAAATTAACAACGTTATTATAATGTATCACATTCACAACAAACATTTTAAATACATAAATAATTTTAAAGACATTTAAATAAAAATATACGAAAGCTGCGTCAAGCTACAATAATGTACTTTTCATACTGTTTTACAGTCCAAAGAAGTTATCAGAAAACTATTTATACACATACACTTATATTTAGATATACATATATATTTGCTGTGACGTAATAAACACACACACTAATTATATTTTGGGGCTGATGTGTACGTAACTTTCATTAATCACAGTTCTGTATAAAATATATTTTACGTCACCGTTCATAATATTTAACCCTGTTTTGTAACTTCACACACGACCCGCTTTCCTTTACATCGAAGGCACGGGAAAGTGGACGATACGTGCCAAATACCGAGGGTACTGGTCTCTATGTTAGAAAATGTCTGTATCGTAATGCTGGTGGTATGATCAACTCGAGTAGTCCTTGATGGTACCCACTCGCACGAACGTAGACACCAGGTTGATGTCCAACCTACCACAACGAATATTTTAAGGATCGATTTTTTGTTCACTCTTGATGGAAGAATGAATTATATTAGCTCGCGCAGTGCCAATTATTTACCAGTTAGTTAATTTCAATGATTTATTAATACAATTTAGGAAGTTGTATGTTTTTACATAACTGCAAGTCCAATGATGCCAGTATCTACTCAATATTTTATTAACTAACGATTTGATTACATGTTGTAAGCGATAAATGCGTATTCGTGAGTTTGTAGACGTCGACAGCATTGTAGCTGTGGCCAACGTCGTAAACGTGTCGTGTAAATAATGTTTGTGTTGTATATTGAAACATTTTTCTTTAATATTAATGTTGTTTTATTTTGACTATTATATTTTATTTTCAGCGATGTATCTTAAAACACATCAAGTTAACAAGGATAGACGCGCCCCCTGCGCAGTAATCACAGAATAATACATTCACAAATGAAAATGTCACCTACATAACTATAAATACAAAAACAAAAATACTTACCTATGTAAGTACATATAATAAAGCCGAATGTATCTTTTTCGTTTGTTTGCCCTAGTCGCTAAAGCTGACAGTCGGATTTGAAAAATTACATTATTGTACACATTGCAGGTAGTCGAATTCATGAGAAACGCTACATATGTTATACAGCTATAAATATTGGTATTTATATAGTAATTCAACAGAAAAGCGCTACCAAAATGTTTTATATGCTTGCGCTAGCGTTATTTTTAGTAATAAACATGTACAAGATACCACAAAAATATTAGTTCTTAGCAGATCTAAAAAAATTCGCGACACCATATTATATCTAGCTCTTGTCAATAAGCGACATCAAGCCGTAATAAGCCTTAAATTTATTGAAAGAAATATTATACAACGGCATATAAATTCTTACGAACGATATTATTTCCAGGTAAATACAATTGTATTAAGATAAACTTATTTACGCCATTTACACCATGTTATATGGACGTATACATAAGAAGTCACCAATAAAAATAATTCAACGCTGCTTGAGTCCATGTCCGTCGTCTGGCGCGTTGCGGCAAAAACCAATACATATTCATCACGAAAATATAAATATTTTGTCTGGGCTAAAATAAACATTTTGTCTGTGCTGATCCTACTATAAATTTTACACACATTATTATATTTAAAAACTTACTAATTTTAGTTTTATATACCTGGAATTTACTATTTTACAAATATTAATTTGGACCTAATTTTAGATTTTAGAACCTAAAATTTAAATGGTTTCTTGCTATATGCTTGACTTGAAGTTATTTACGTTGATAATATAATAAAAGCCCCAGATTGATAATAAAACAAAGTACATTACTCAAGTACACATTTTAATACAAATCCATGTTGTTACACAATATTTACTTTCACTAATTAACAGGTATTTACTTTATTGTAACTTTATGAAATATTCAACATAAAAATTAATAACAAAATTACTTACACTTAAACTAAGATAGAAAACCAATGTAACATATTGATTTATGTTTCCATTGATACTAATATACAATATTTTATATATAAATATAATATGTATAATATTTTGTTCCTAAATATTGAGCTTAAAAATTAAAAAAGCATTAAAAAATCATCCTAACTCAAAATCACAACTATTTACAAACATTCATTCTATAGGCACAAAATCACAGACATTTTCATTAATAAATATACGTATTAATTACAACTTTGAACTGACTCTATGAGATGGGCAAAGTTGCCCCACAGTATGGGTCCAGAGGTGCACACCGTGCCTCCGCCGCGGGACTCCTGTGGCAACTGAAACGCAAAAATATCAAATATTATTAACAATTCATGAGAAAAATTACACAATGTTTAATATTAAAGGCACCAGCTATTGATATAATTGAGAATAAATATATAATATACCAATTGGGGATGCAAATAAACTAGTCTTATTAACTTATTATTATTATTATTACTCTGTGGGAACAAGATGGCTGACAAACTAACTACACATAATAGATACTTTTTTACATCTAGATACAGCGCAAATACTCGTCGTCATCATACAGGGCGTCGTAAGAGGCGACTAAACCCGGCGCTGACTGATCCGCATGCCCGCATGCGCAGCGAGGGGTTAGCGGGCATAACCTCTCAGGGGTGGCCTGTTAGGATGATGATACAAGTGTCTGTTCCGGCGCCGCGCTCGCGCCGCGCACGCACCGCGCGGTTGATGTCCCCGACGCAGACCCAGTAGTCCGCCACCTTGGTGTCCTGGCTGTTGTGCATCTTGTGCGCCACGGCCACGGCCCACTTGGAGTGGTCGTTGTGAGACGTGAACGACATTTTCGCTATCGGGAACTTCAGACGCTCTATGTTTAGTACCCTGTAAGTGATATTGACATGAATATAACGGCGCTAGGCTAGCAGCGCCATCTAGCATCCGTTACGATACGGTCCAGAGAGTCCGGTCGAAAGAACAATGTTGTCCGGTCCATGCCGTCCTAGAGGCTGGTCGAAAGGACACATTTTTCTGGTCCAAAGGTGTTTGTCCGCGCTAAGTGAAGGGACGATGATGTCCAAGCCATTATAACAGGGTGTAGATGGTCGAAACGATGCTGACGTTCATCAGTGCTAAGTTAATAGAAGGGACCCTAATATCCAGGCCACGTTTATAGAATATGGATGGTCGAAAGGACGTTGGTGTCCAGGCCACGAGTAAATGGAAAGAACACTGAAAGGTCACTCCTCTGTCTACCTCTTCGGGGACTACAGGCCTGATGATACGTAATATTAATGTACCACATTGACTAAGTACATGATGTTAGCTACCCTCATCTGCCAAAGACAAAATTATGAGAAACTCAAAGGTGCAGAATTCTCAATGATTTATTCCTTCACCGTTACCGTTATCAAGTAAAATAAATACCTGCCCTGCAGGCACTTACTGGAAGTTTCTAGTACACTCGGAGTCCAAGGTCCCGGGTCCGTTAGTCCACGACTCCACCAGCAGGTCCGACTGCAGCACCTCTGCCACCAGCCCGCTGTACAGGTCGTCATTGAACATGGCGCTCTTGGCGAACGACAGGAACTTGCGACCGACCAGCGTCTCGAAACTCTCTATGTGATACCTAGAAATGAAAGGCATTTTGATAACTTGAACCTAACGAGGGCAACCAAGACCAAGCTAGAACAAACAAACAGATGCGATGCTGGTTGAGGCGGCACTCGGAATTCTACGAAACGGGTTACGTTTATGCAGAGAATAATGAATGTAGATAAAGCAAGTCGGCTTCCCGAGGATAGCGATGTTAGGTTTGAACGTCAGTTATCTCTGCTTACTCTAAAGAAAAGAAAATAAAACAACTCACCATGGTGATGTATCAATGGTCTTATTCTTGACCACATCAACAAGATTAGGCAATTCTCCGTCAAATTCCTGGGGTATGTGGCTGTATGCTATAAGGGGCTCATTATACTTCAGCTGAGTGGCAATTTGGTTAAGTGTTGAAGTCTGCACAGATACGCAGAGAAAAGACTGTCCATACTTCATGCCAGTAGCAGGGTAGCTATAGGAGCTAGTGTTGAGGCCATTCACTGCAAATGAAATGCACAAAATATTTAATAACAGATTGATGTAAGTCAGTTTTACTGATTTTTGTTTGTTAAAATTACCATGAGTACTGCTGCAGCTATTCTCTACATTAATAAATGGCAATTTTTAAACCATTAGACACACAATGACCAAAACACTAATAACAAATGTACATAAGGAAGTTATGTGTTTATGTGCCTCAAAACAATGATAATAAATCAATTTTCAGCACTCAATTTCCTACCACATTAATGACTTAACTCCCTTGGGATATTAGTCATGATGACATTGTTATGCAAACAATATTTACTAATGTAACAATAACAATTACAATGATTGTCTCAAAGTATGACACACAATATGTTTCACAATTACATTTAGTAAATGTATTGTTTAAAAAGTTCTCATAATATCATGTACCATAAACAAATAAATATAACCTCACATCTATGATCCCTGAAGAGGTAGGCAGAGGAGTGTAGTGAACTGTCATGTTACACCAGTTACATGAACATTCCAGAATGGAATAGAGTGTGAGCCTATTGCCATACACTGGGCAGAAATCCAGACTCCGAGCCACTACTTGAAACAATATCTAAACATTCTAGTTAGAACAATTCAATAGTACCCGAACCAGGATTGGATCCCGAGACC
>DWDV01000182.1:0-19639 GCA_018245615.1 Mimoniades ocyalus | reverse complement strand
GATTAATTACGCACACATACTGCCCGGCGCACCCTGGACATTGCGACTAATCCTTTCACCACGATGGCTGATCACTCTCGATCAGCTGTCGACACGAAGAAGATAGAATAATTAGATTTTCATTAGTGTAAGCTGTTCGTTTTATTTATTTTGGCAATGTTTGTATTTTAGTCTATATCTTAATGTATATCTTAATCTTTTATTTTATTTGATATTCATGGTGTTCACTCTCAGTCTTATATCCAGGGCAACCAGAAATCGAACCTGGTACCTACTGCAATAGATTAATATATTCAAAGTTGAGTAAATGGTATCGTCAAGTATCATTTACTTAATGGTAACTTTTCACTTTATTTTCGCTTTTCGCTTTATTTTTACTGTAACCTTAATTATTTATTTTCATTTACCCACTCATGTAAATCATACTGGGATAACTGATGGCAATAATACATTTAAATTGTACATGTCACATATAAGAAGGTATATAAAGAGTTTTTATATGGAAATACAAATATCAAATTTTAGCCGTATTATTTCAAATAAAGCAAGTAGGTATATTCTTTTCACTACTCTATGTATTCTCTGTGTTTTCTCTATGCTCTACTCCCCGTATACTCTATCAACTGCCAATTTGCGATGCACATACAAAATCGTATTCACCATGCTTAGTACCTTGGTAATTTCGTACTGCTCAATAGCTCAAGTGGACTCCTTGACGTGTCTGAAACAAACGAAAAGCTCAATTTAATCAACGTCGCTAACAATGACAAACTATGAACGAAATTACAAACCAGTGACTAAGCTTGTACATGTAAGTGATTTCGTACCAAAACTCGATCCAATGTCTGATAGCCTACAGGAACGTGATAGTACTTGACATTGCGTTAATTGGTATTATAATTTTGCACAATTTGCTGTACGTTGAACCAACAATACTGTACTAACAATACTGTTTATGAAATTATTATCGCATGATTTAATAATGTAACTTTCTATTTATAAAAGCTCAGAATTTTTCATGGTTAATTTCTAAATATGAATCGTCAGAGTAAAAGCTGTTACTAATCCTTGTTGAGTAAGACATAATTCGGTTCTTATTAGGCAGACGTTAAAAAATCATCTCCCACCGCGAAATTTAGTGCTAGCATAGCTGTTAATTCAAGTAAAGAAAATCACAATTTGAATGCGGGGGTTTGAATTTTTGCTCCATGATAACAATAACATATTTAATAGAAACAAAGTAATAGAAATATCTCAATATATACATAATCAACAAGAAGTTTAACTTCTATCGCGCATGGGCTCCACGTACATATAGTTTTCAATATTTTATTATCTGCTGTGTTTTTTGTTTCGTTTCTCGCGTTTGGGTCGTAGTGAAACAATACTCTTAGATTGGTAAGCAAGCCAAGCGTTTGTACCATCGTGATAGGATTTCGGGTCGTCTAAATTAAATTGGTTACAAGCTTTACAATGTGACAAACTTCAGGCAAGCAAGATTTATTGCGCATTACTGTCACGAATGTAATCTGTAGGGACGTGACCAAAATGTTTTGATACAAACAGAATTGGAGAATGTAGTGCCATGTTTGGAGGACAATATTGATATTCCAGGTGTATTTGTAATTTCGTTAGATCTTAAGTCTCTCGGTGTAAATGATATATTTGAATTACCTTGTCGCGTTAACTTAGGAATTAAATTTGGAAGAGTCGTGATAATCTTGGCAAGACATTCATCACTTTACTTTGTAAAATTAGAACCATTCTCTAATAAGATTTTACGCAAAGCAGATCCCAGTGAAAGCAGTATAACAAAACATGATCACAATTAATTATGTACCAAAAATAATTGATGTAACAAAGACAGTAGTTAAATAACCGTTTTCTGAAATTAATAATTAATTAATAAAATACAGAAGTGTCTTTCTGGGTTTGGTATTACACAGTACATGAAATAGAGAAAGAAAAGGTGATCACAAGTAAATAAGAACATAATGACACTAGATAACTACATAAAATGTCTAGTTACTTATTAAGTAATTATAAGGATGTACTGTCTAGAGCGTTTGAAGAAGCTAGATGAGGTGAGGCGAAAAAGCTTTAGAAGAGGGTCATATGCTGCGGTGGACTGATTTATTAATAAACTGTTATATTAATATCAGCGGTATTTCGAAATTATATTGTGGACCAAACTAAAGATTAGCAAGACAGTACCTAATTAATCGACAGAAACAAGACAAATACCGTTACCGAATACGGTAGATAAATGTTAATTCAGCCACATTCGCGAATTCGTTACGTCCTATACTAATGGTAATTGATAAATTAGAATTATTTCACTGACAAGTGTAACAAACAACGCAGCGGGTGCACTCACAACATTACTCATAGCGCCTACGAGACAATATAAATAAAAATCAACTTAAACAACATAAAGATAGATCTTATTCTTCAATAAAAACATTTGAAGAGACGTTTAAGTTCAATGTTGTTAGATCATTTACTGGCTTATTGATGAATGATTAAATCGATAATAGAATGCAGGACGCTCTAGCTGTGGATTGTAATTTGTGAATCTAATTTAATAACACGTCTCGATCATAAATATGAATAGTAAATGCAACACAAACATCATGATTTGCGATAATTACACATCAATGTGGACCTTAAGTGTTATGCAGTCATAAATCTAATGATAATTCTATTGTAATACAAATTTCATTACGTGTTTGCTGTTTGTGAACGTCAGTTTCGAAGGACTTTGGGGTCTATTAAACGATAATCCATATACTTGTATACATCTGTAGTATCTTTATTGGTAAGTTGCCCTATTGCCATTGATCGTTGCCCTATTGGACACTGGTATCTTCTTAGCATAAATATTAGAGTTTATTATTTTAATTTTGACTGAATTTATGTTAGATATTAAATTTCATGAATTTATTTAAATTCATCAAGGCGTACTTGAAACTACATCAAACGTCATGAACGTGAAAACACAAAATCTGCAATACTATAATTATTTGCTAATTTCCACCTAAATCATTGAAAATCCTTCACAGAATCAAGAATCAGGTACGAAACTAGCTGTTTGTATTCCATGATGTATTCAACGATCAAAAACTTCTTAGGGATTAACTAATTTACGTGATAATTGGAAAGACGAGAAATATCTGACTATAACCAAGCAAATTGCAGTAACTTTAGCAATAATGTGCACCTAAATATATTTATGACGGCAATTTATTGTCAGAAAATGAATATAGATAGTATTAGTCAATAATCTGAAAACGAGCTTAAGAACTAAGTACTCGAGAAGAAAAATATTGACCGTTTGGTAATAAATGTACTGTAATGTGTAATGTAGATTGAAGAACGCACTGAAGATTCTCTAATTTATTTTAATGGTGTTAGAAAAGTTGTAGGTAATACAAAATGGTTTTCAAGAGGCAGGAAAGATAATAGCGGATAGGAAGGATGATATGAAGCAAGTATGTTAGTAATAGTTGGCTTGCCATAAAGAACTTTTGGTTTATTGATACCATGGACAATTAAATTCGATACATTTAAGTCAAGTTGGATTCTGATAATGTCAATTATGTTTTCTTGTGAATGAATAACGATACAGTTGTAAATGAAGGAATAACAATTAGGTAAATAGTATCTCGACACAACGAGAATTCATAAATCTGAATTTGAATCAGTTGATTTATATGCGTCATTTTGTTATTCCATTATGCAAACAGATGATAAGTATAATTAAAACCCTAGTTAATTTGTTTATAAAGGTATGACTGAATATTTGTTGTATTACGAATTCAAAATCATATCTTTGAAGAAATCTTTGTCAGTAGTTTTAAAAGATTTAATGCAGTAGCAGTACCATGAGAACATGGTAGAAACTTTTAAGTTACCTTTACATTTACACAAGAAACAACATTAAGTTATAAATTGTTCTTCCGTTCGTCTATATTCCCTTATATCAATCTATATTCGTCTTTATTAGACCATATTACTTTATATTCATCTACATTCCTTCATCATATATTTGACTATATTCGTCTGTATTCATCTATATCACCACCCAACCCACTACTTGTGAAGACGTTAAACTAGGATCAAAAAGTGGCGATTACACAAAAAAAGAGATCCAATTACCACATCTTTTATGAGTTAAAAGCCGCCATTGTGAGCTAGTGCTGCGCCGAGTACTCGAATAATCAGTCTCAATATTTATTCTTCAATTTGTTTGCGCTACTTATTATGTACGAGGCGCCCAGTTACGTCCAACAAACTTTTATACTATACGAACATGAGAAAAATCTCGCAGGATACCGTGGGAACGGTGTTATGCAACGGTCAATATTGGTCCGAACCATTCATTGTTGCCGTCGAATTTAGAAGTTTTTCTGAGCCATCATCAAACAATTCTCGAACCGCCCGCAGCTTTTACACCTACGTATGGATTGTTTATGTTTGTAATTAGTCCGTCTGTCGCATTGCCGATATATAATGGTAAATAATGCATTTTTGTGGGTCACTTTTATTATTAGTGGCTCGGGTTTCGTCATGGGTGGCTCGACGTATTTTATGGCGACGGCTCTAGATGGCTTGGCCACTGTGACGCTGGACTTCACACGGGCTCATTGTTCGTCTAAACTGTTTGTGGCCGGTGAGCGGGTGAAATGCATGAACAGTAAAAATTATTTGACGTTTTATACAAGCCATATCTAAATGCTAAGCGATCTTGTCCTCAGTGACGGGGTGCTCTTGGAATTTCGATTGTACACAGTTCTCGTGTTGGATTTACATATCACTTGATATATCTTTAACCGTGTTTAAAGGTTGTTTGATGTAGGTCAGCAAATATGATGGGAACACTTTTGGGCCTTACTAATGGATTATACTTCGATAAACTAGTTTTCTTTTTGTACCCATTTTTATGCTAACAGTTTACTATTTCGCGCTTAACCATGTCATACCGTTATCCATTTTTTTTTGTATGTTGCACTTTGATTAATCATTTATATTATTAATTTAATGATTTTATATTGTATTGTATTTATTTATATTGTACTTTGTACAAGGAAGAACTGTAAATTGACATGATGTTAAGAACAGATGCAATACACGTTCATGAAACTTTGTATGTATGAACGTTGTGTAATTAGCGTGGGCCGACGTAATCTTTACATTTACTTACGCGTCATCATCATCATCATCAGCCTATTGCAGTCCACTGCCGGACATAGGCCTCCCCTGAGGGGTTATGCTCATAATCCCCACGCTGAGCATGCGGGTTGGCGATCGCAGAGCACAGCTTCTTACACCGCCTTCGCTGCTGCCCATAAACGATCAGTGCGACTATTTATTTATGTATAAAACAATATACGTTTATATGTAAGTATATGTATTATATATGAATATTTATATATATTTATGTGTATATTTATATGTATATTCATGTGTATACATATTTATATGTTTATACGTATATATATTTGCGTTTTGTAACAGTTTTATAATCCAGGCTTGTTGCAAGGATATTTTTAAATATGGTTAACACTTCTCCCATATTATTATTAACCAGAATGTTCTCTTATAAATCCTTATAGAATGCTGTATTATTTACACCAAACTACTCCTATTAGTATGTATACAATAATTACGTTCAGGTTTTCAAGTGTGGCCGTACCAATAAATACTGTTCTACAGTAATCTTGAGTTACGAACAATAAATACACAGCCAGTGCGTTATTAATCGTTATAATTGTAGTTATCCCAGAAATGCTAATTGGCTATTACCAAATAGGAGTGTTCAGTGTTGCCAGCAATCTCATTTAAATTTCCCGTAAACAATTCTAATATGCTGATTTATTTTGTTAAACCGCAAACTCTAACTGAACATTTGTGTCGAAAGATTGTTCGATAGAAAAAACAGCATCGGACATCGCGAAAATTTAATGATTTTCAGAGCAGAATTATTTTGTAATTGTTAAATCGTCGGGCCGGTTCCTTACGAGATAGACAGGGTACATCGAGTGTCAAATATCCTTCTTCTAGTCGTGGTATTTCAACACGACGATTTTTTTTGCATATTTAAAATATTATAATAATTATCAACCACCTCAAACCCTTTTAAATTCTTAAACGTCTTTTTACTTTCAATTCACAGCGTTTAAATTCCTTATTAAAATTAATAACCTCATAATATCGTACAAATATCACAAGTATACCAGTTCTTGTGATTACGAAATAGCCACTGTTTAAATTATTCAAAAAAATTACTATATTACATTATGCAACAAAAATCTTATCACGGACCCGTATATATGACAGTAGAAGAAAACGTCAGACGGTTGCCGATTGCTCATACATAGCAGGCATCGCTATATTAATGTATGTATATACGAGTATGTATGTCTTGTGATGTTACAACTCACTTCAACCGCAGTAGGTCAAACGAGCCATCTCGTTAGTTAGCCACCGACGGGGAAATTAATTAGATTAATAAGCCAGTTAAGTTTATTTATGGACCGAAATGCGAAGGCCTCTCGAGTAAAGGGCCCGAAGTTCCGCAGTTGATTTTGCATAGACTGGTATATTCGAACATGTTACCATACATTTGTTGCTTAATTTGTCATGTGAATACACTGAGTGGTTTTTATTTATTGGTATATTGGTTATATTTTTACTTATTAGTATATTCGTTATATTTTTATCCCTTTATTTATTTTTTATTTAATCGGCAAATTATTGATAAATTCCATTAGAAATACCAAATACCTGATACTGCTAAAGAATAATACAGTGAAAAAATTCGCTTCAAATTTATCAAGTTATAATTCATTAATTAACTTAAAAACGAACCGCGTCGAAGTCTGTATTGATTCTTTAGAGACTTTTTATTGATTCATATGAATACGTCTCAATCTCTAATAAGGTTCTACTTGAGATCAATGATAAATTAATGCTACTCTATCTTCAATGGCTAAGAATGATTTGAGCTTTTAGGACAAGACACGACGTTACATCTCTACGTCGGAAAAACTCGTCACGCTCGGATTGTGTCTTAACTGTAATATTTGTCTATTCAACGCTATTTTTCTCTGTCAATTCCTATCTTGTGATTTCTGTTTCTACTCATTTCTTCCATCATTATACTTTTCCCTAAATAAATAAAGCACTTTTCCCTAAATAAATAAAGTAAATGCAATTTGAGTTGTAGTTCAATGTTGCTGTGGCACTGGAAACGTAAGTGTATAAAGTTTAGTAATTGACTGTCATTCATGAGGTAAGTGAAATCAAGTCGCTCGGGCTTGACTTATAGGCATAGGCATAGGTGTGGCTTATAGGCAAAACCTCTCAGGGGAGGCCTTAATGCAGTCATTAAAGTTGATTATGACGATGACGTAAAATGACGTGACATAATTAGCAGACTATTATAAGACTAACAAAGAGGACTGGTATTGATAGGCAAACACAAAACTGAAACACATGTAAGTATTCCTCGAACATTCTATGCGGCTTAATTGGGAACGATGGGAATGGGACAACGCACGATTTGTGATGTGGTAAGCAGATAGGGTCACATGAGGCAATGTAATATATACATACGTCAGCGTTAACATTAAATAAAATAAATTAAGCGTTAAAATAAAAATAAATAAAACACGGTATATCTTTTATAATCATTATATTGTACTACACGCTGTTTGACGTTTGACATGGATTGTCTATGACGTTTGCGGACTGACGGGATGCTGGTAATGACAGATGAATTGCGTTTGTATGGCTTAATTATTGTCATTATTGTCACCGTTTGTTTATCATCCCACTGTCACACACCGGTTGCCTCTGAGAATGGGAACGGTTCGGATTCTAGTCAGCCACGATGCCCAACTACGAGATGGCAGAACAGGGTATTACTATAATGACTATACGTCACCATCATAGCGTATGAACCCAAGAGTAATAAGGAAATAATCTAACCATTCACTTATCGGTATGGTTGCGCTTGTGCAACCGGTAACCAGTAAATGATGGTTACCGATGCGTCCAGCGATCATTACTCATTCGTGTCCGCGTGGTGGCGTGTTTGTTTATCATTACACAGCTAGTTGATTCATTTTTCACCACATGATTGGTCAGCTCACTTTGTCGTGTAGAGCGATAGAGCAGGTTTGCTCAGAGGCAAAACTCATGTAGTATAGACGCAATAATGGGCAAAAGCACCTAATGTACAGTATACGATTCATTTTTCATGGTCAGCTTACTTTGTTGTGTGTAGCCATAGAGTAGGTTTGCACAGAGGCAAAACTCATATGCATAGTATAGACGCAATAACGGGCAAAAATAATGTACATTATATGATTCATTTTTCATAGTCAGCAATTTTTTTTGTCTTGAGTCATAGAGTAGGTTTGCTTAGAAGCAAAACTCACGTAGAGCAGACGCAACAATCGGCAAAACTAACACAGAGTAGATGATTCAGTTTTCATGCTTAGCTTATTTTGTTGTGTTGAGGCAGAACAGAGTGGCTCAGAGGCAAAACTAATGTACACAGAATAGACGTTCGAAATGTACACAGAATTCGTTATCGGCTTTGAAGAAGAATCCTTTTTCGACTGGAGGCATGAAGAAAATTTTGTAAGTTAGTTGGTAAGTAAATGTTAAATTAGTTGGTAAGTAACTGGTGCAACGTGGCAGTGT
This sequence comes from Mimoniades ocyalus, assembly GCA_018245615.1. Lineage (NCBI taxonomy): Eukaryota > Metazoa > Arthropoda > Insecta > Lepidoptera > Hesperiidae > Mimoniades > Mimoniades ocyalus. The sequence goes on along the minus strand of DWDV01000182.1, from coordinate 10,927 downwards.
ATTTACACTGCTTTGCCTGCCTCTTCGCGGTTCATAGGCGTGATGTTACGTTTACGTTACGCTATGTTGTAAGTTTTTTTATTAGGACTTTTTGTCACTTTTATTAAGTTTGTTTTCAACCCTAAAGCATATCATCTTTTGCTACTGTTACAATATAATGCACCATTAAATTTCCATGAACTCCACATACCCTTTGTCGCAATGCTTTTAACCCAAGCCTAGTTATTATTTCGCCTCAACATAACCACAATCGACGTATTGGTTATAATCAAATTAAAACCCCCATAATGCTTTGTGTCGGATCAATAAAGTCCCTTATTATCACATTTCACACTCCGAACCCTGAGTATAATTACCTTAGTTCTCATAGAGATACTTGGATTGTGAAAGAGATGGCAATATCTGTTTAGAGGGAGAGCGAGCGCGACAGCTCATTGATTGGAAAATTGACATATTTGTGGCTGGTTTGTTGTTTCTAGCACGGAAATAAAAAAAATATATAAACAAGGTATTTGATTGTAAATGATAAGTCTATGTTCAAAATTTAAAATGTAATTTAATCTTTTTTCGGATAAGAAGTATACTTTAAAAAATGTTATTAGGTATTCATATTTATTACATCAACACACTGGTTCCAACGTCCTCATTTTACATTGATATCTCTTTTATTTTTTTTAAATATATTTTAAAAATGTTTTTTGAAAATGAAAGATTGGGTATATCATTCATGAAAGCCGTGAAATTATTGTATTTCAGTATATTAAGAAATGTAAATTATCTCAAAAAACGATATTAGATTACGATATTAGTATTGATATTCACATGTCACTGAACTCAAATATAATTATTCAAAAATTTATTTACATTAGACGACCGACTAATATCCATAAATAACTTAATAAACTTCCAATTACAGATGGAAATTGTTCAGGTAAATCAGAAAGCTAAAAAATGGCCTTGTTGAAGAATTTACTAGAATTTTTCCCTAACATATGTAACCTACTTTATAATTTAAACAGACAATTTACGGAGTTGGACAATTTGAAGTTAATCATGAAATGAATTATTGTTTCTCATTTAGATACCCTGATAAGATCCGAATAGGAGACACCTGCCTAGATAATGTAATGGTCGGGCATTAGGCCCGGACACTAACACTGGAATCTGTTAATCTCAAAGATCCTTATCACCTAGGTAATAAAGCTCATAATGATTGCCTCTGAATAGAATTCGCTTAATTTGCGTCTATTGTTTGTTCATCCGATTACCTGTTCATTTGCAATTCTCAATCAGATATGACTGCGTTCTATACAAATTTATAATTTCCACTCACTAAAGGCCAGTGACTTACATATATTTGTTTATATCTTAGGTCATCTCCACACACGGCCATCTGATCTTAAACGAGGAAGATGCTCGTGCTTTGCTAAACAGATAGTTGATAAATTACATAAAATATATTTTATTTAAAAGATATTTTATTTTACACCTGCCATCTCGATACGAAAACTTCATCAAAATTGGTGCATCAATTTTGACTTGCAAACGCAACCGACAAACAGAGTCACTACTTACAATATTATTATGAATGACATTAAGAGAGTTGTATAAAGAAACAAATTATTGTCTGCCAACAAACGTACAAACAGTGCACTCCAACATAAGTTCAAATTAAATAAAGATTAAAATAACGGTACACAAATTACTGCAATACATGTTTACACACACTGTGGTTTTGTTTGGAACGTGTTGTCAAAGCATTTTAAACCTTACATCTATTCATTTAGTATAACGCTTAACTTAACCTATGAATGAACAACTTTTTAGGGTTACTTAATATTGAAACATCAATTTAAAACATAGTATAGTAAAATTTTTAATTAAATGAAAACGGAAAAATCAATCTGAACGGTAGTATAGTAAAAGGTAAGCGTGGATAACACATGGAGAGTAACATATATGATTAAATTGACATGATTAAATGGTATTGGACACCGGTTAAATTTTTTGCCGAAGTATTATTACGAGGACTAGTGTAGATTTTTTATGTAAGCATCTACTTCTAGTGCCTTACCAACTCGTGAAGATTAGCAGTTCGCTCCATATATTTCCTCCGGTCTCACAAAATATTATACCTATATTGTATAATATATGTAATTCTTACGGAACCACGCATCGTCAGTACGCCTCACTCGTTTTATTGTGTTCCATAATCTATTTATAACTATTTACGATCACAAATCGTCAAAACATAGAACTGTCTGATCACAAACAATAATTACGATTTTATTGTTGTTTTTCATGGACGTCGGCGCCTGTAATTACGTCGGTTTTGTAACAAATTATACGACTTTACGACCAACACTTAGTCAGAACTATCAACACTTGCTTCGGAATGTTTTAGCTCGGTGATTGGTGTAGCTTTGGGCTTTCAGTTTATTATTCACCGAGCGTATTTACTTCACTAAATATGAATGTTTTTGTCTAGACTCTAAAGTAACGTGGATTATCAAATCTATTTTACTTAGAATTTTTTTAACAGATCTATTTTATTTAGATGATCTATTTTATTTAGATGATGTATTTTATTTAGATGATCTATTTTATTTAGATGATCTATTTTAACTGTACGTTCCCAATTACGTAAAGACATATTACTAAGTAATAAATATAAGTTTATTACTCACATTAAGTAAGGAATACTGAAGAATGTATATTGAAGTTCGTGAAACACCTAATTAATGTTGATCGGAAATAGATTTGTTAATCTGGACCGATTAAACATGTTTAGCAATATGATCGATTCGACAGTTCGATCGATCGAAAATTATTTGGTGTTCGTTTGATCGATTAGCTTAATTGGTCAGATTTCAGTGGGTATGGCACATTATTGCGCTTACCCATTTGCGATCCGGCATACAGGCTTGAAACAGGCGTGATGTTACATTTACGTTATTACACAGATCAAATAGTTATGTTCACCATACAAATATTCATGGGAGGAAATCGAATCTGCATCCACCGCACCGGTTTAGTAAGGAGATCTGATCATTGGGACTTAACTGGTTATCGAAATTATTTGCTAGCTCAGTAATACCGATCTATTCATACACCGAGCATATTATGTATTTCTCATAATTTCCAAATAATTATAGTCAGTTTTACTCGTATATATGTTTTAACTTCTATGTTCCGTAGGGATAGATAGATCTAAGATCCTCAAAAACGTTCGTCTTTTAATGGTCTATGAAAACCGTTAAATAAATGACGTAGTACATTTCAAAGGGTCATTTATATTCGAAGTCATAACTGTGGTACTCGGCATTGGATCTCTACACTCAAACGCACTGACGGTCACGATTGCTCACTATCAAGATTTTCGGAGTTACTATTGAATTGTTCACTGGTTTTCTCCAGCAAGTCTAGTTTAGATTTCTGTTCTATTTTTGGAAATTGTTTTAGGCTTGTTGCCTCTAGGCGTAATTGATTGTCCTTTATGTTTTTGTTCGGACGTTATTTAACAAATAAATTATAGGCTCACCATCTATTCCATACTGGGACGTAAACGTAACTGGTAATATATGGAAGTGCCTTCCTCTGTCTACCTCTTCGGGCATTGAAGGTGTGATGTTGCGTCATTTAACAAAAGTTCAATTTTTATGAAAGTACGAACATAGTTTATTCTCGCCAAGAACAATGCCCATCTATGCAGGTAATATTTCTTGTGGACATAAATCTGCAAACATCGTTTCAAAGTTCCTTTACGAGCAGTTTAAATTCTATTAGTTCGTCGTTCTATTTAGATCTTTCTGGAATCTTCTAATGAATAGCCGACAGGTTCAATCTCCGTTAACTTGGCGTGTTTGTTATGTAATGTTAATTTTGCACTTGAAAACCGTCTGTCCGTCTATTTGTCAGTTTGTTGTGATCACAGATTTGCATTTAAACGGCCTGTGGGCTTCGCGTGGGACGTTCCTGTCTAAGCCTTGTTATCTCTATTCTTTGCTTATACCGATGTACTTTGCAAGGTATCTTGAAGTGGTCCATTTGCATAACAATCTACGGCGAAGATATTATTGGTTTCTTATCTTTTGGCGCTTAGATTGTTATCGTTGGATTTGAAAGTCATTACATGTCTTAGCGGCATCGTTGGAATGTTAACGTCTTATTTGAGTAGTTCTGTTAAATTCTTAATTTGTTGAACCAACATTAGTTTAATACTATCATTTATACTGAGAATATAATTCGAAGCTTGTGATTCCTGAAGAGGTAGGTGAAGGAATGTTGTACGAGTACACTTCCACGTTTCACTAGTTACGTTTACGTTCCACTATGGAATAGGTCGTGAGCTTATTGGCGTACACTGGGCACATTTCCAGACTCCGAGCCACTACCTACTAGAAATTCTAAGTTAGAATAAACCAATAGTATCAAACCCTCGATTTGATCCCATCTCAGAACCTCTCAATCAGCAATCGCGTTTTTATAGCGTGTATTATGTCAGAATAACTTAATGTTAATTTTTTTTTGTATCTTTCTTTGTTCTAATTATGTATCTAGAGTATTTTCATGAAATTTATTTCATCATAAACATCAGCACTATAATAAGGCTCACTAAGAAATAAATCTTGAACCTACACCGTGGACTATTTAATCAGTTCATTGAACAATTCAATAAATCCTGATACGATAACGTTTCAAGATCATAAATGTTATATGAAGTATGATGTGTTTGTGAATGAGAGCAATGGAACATAAATCGCTAAATCTTGTAAACAGTATAAAACAATGACATAGACGATAAAGCTGAGTACAGACTTAGATAGTGAACTCGAGTCTTCGCGGACGTGTAAAGGACAGACTATGAACAATTCCGATACATAACGTAAAATATATAACCGATGCTATATATACAATGCTATTGGTTGGTTGCTATTGGTTTTATTATCAAAAAACACCTTACAAAATATGTGGAGAGCTTTATAGGTATATCAGAACGCATAGCAGTGATGAATATTAAGTTACCGGGGTACAAAGATCCATGGTCTATCATACAAGTATACTCGCCGACAGAACAATCCGATACAGAATCAATAGACTCATTCTACCTAGAGCTAAATCAAGCAGTTCAAGACCATGCCCACAAAAACCTTGTTGTCTTGGGAGACTTTAACGGCCAAATTAGACAACGACAGCCTGAAGAAAACTCAGTACTGGGACTATTTCTATCTGGGAATAAGACCAGACGCAGAAACGGAGATAAGCTTGTAAAATTTGCACTGGAGAATGGCCTGCAAGTTTTAAACACAATGTTCAAAAAGAAAAAAAGTAAGCTGTGGACCTGGTTATCACCAGATGGAAAAACAAAAAATGAAATAGATTTCATAATGACCACTAAAAGCAGATACTTCTCAAACATGAACGTCGTAAGCAATCTCAACTTCAATACCAATCATCGCATGATTTGTGCAGAACTGTTGACAACCCCATCAAAAAACTCAAGACCAAGAAACAATATGATGAAAGCCAAACGTACTAAATACCAAACAGCCCAAATAACCACTTCCCTAACGTCAACAATTATAGAATACAATAAAGAGACAACAAATTTGGAAGTGCAAGAAAAATATAATTGGTTAGAAACAACAATAAAACAATCTATTCAACGAGAGACAAATAGTAAAAACCTTTCTAACAAGTGGATGACTGCCAAAACCATTAGCCTTCTTAATCAAAGAGCCGACCTAATCAAGGGAAAGAATACTAACGAAAACAGAAAGAAAATAGCAAAATTCAGTAAAGAAATAAAAGAAAGTATAAGAAAAGACAGAACTCAAAGAAGAATGCAAACAATAGAGAGACACATTTTACAAACAGGAGGAATAAAAAAGGCATACAAGGAGCTAACTAACACAAAGAACTGGATCGTAAAGATGAAAAACAAGAATAAATCGAAAGAGAGGCGAAGGCAAGGAATACTTGGAATTGCAACATCATACTACAAGGAGCTATACAAAAGTACCATAGAGGAAAAAGAAATAGAACTGTTAGAAACCTCACCCGTACCCAGCATCATGCAGGAAGAAGTAGAATTTGCTCTAGTAACCCAAAAGGACGATAAAGCTCCAGGATCCGATGGAATAAACAACGAAATACTAAAACAAGCGAAACAGATAATAACACCTATTCTCACAGAAATCTTCAACGACATTATAGATACAGAAACGATTCCACAGCAATGGACTCAATCTAATATAATCCTTCTGTACAAAAAAGGAGATCCGTACGATATCGGAAACTACCGGCCCATAAGTTTGACGTCCAACATATACAAAATATTTGCAAAGATCATACTCAAGCGAATGGAAAGAAAACTCGACGAGCAACAGCCAATAGAACAGGCGGGTTTTAGAAAAGACTACTCAGTACTTGATCACATTTATGTTGTCAGGCAAATCATCGAGAAGTATACGGAATATCAACTCGTTTACTATATAGCATTTGTCGACTACAGCAAGGCATTTGACTCGCTAATACATACAAACATCTGGGAGACGTTAAGAGAACAAGGAATAGAAGAAAAGTATATAAAATTGATTAGAAATGTATACAAAAACAGCTCGGCGTGCATACAGCTAGAAAAGAAAGGAGATCCATTTAAGATACAAAAAGGGGTAAGGCAAGGAGACCCTCTCTCCCCAAAACTTTTCTCCGCTGTTTTGGAAATGATCTTCAGAAACTTTGAATGGGAAAATTTGGGTTTAAATATCGAAGGCCGCCCATTAACACACTTAAGATTCGCGGATGACATTGTGCTATTCGCAAAAACACCAGGAGACCTCAACAGAATGCTAAACGAACTGGCGTTTGAAAGTGAGAAAGTAGGACTTAAACTAAACCCTGAAAAAACAAAAGTAATGACCAATGGACCTAACAGCAGCATACATGTAGGAGAGTCACAAATTGCTTATGTAGACGAATACATATACCTCGGTCAGCTAATATCACCTAAAAACAACATAAACAAAGAAATTGAAAGAAGGATAGCAAACAGTTGGAAAAGATATTGGGGCCTGAAGGAAGTAATGAAAGACAAAAACCTACATTTCAAAACAAAGTGCAAACTATTTAATGTGTGTATCTTACCAATTTTAATGTACGGAAGCCAAACATGGGCCATAACGAAAAATACAACCAGTAAAATTGACATTTGCCAACGAGCAATGGAGAGAAGCATGGTAGGAGTAAAGAGGAGGGATAGAATAAGTAACATCAACATTAGGGAAAAGACCAAGGTACAACATAACCCTAAAAATAAAAAGGCTAAAATGGAAGTGGTCGGGACACATGATTAGAGGAAAGGACAAAGGGAGCAAAATAGTTACACAATGGTATCCCAGGGAAGGTAAAAGGAAAAGAGGTAGACAACAAAAAAGATGGGATGATGATATAAAGCAGGTTGCAGGCATAACATGGAGTAGAGTGGCCAGAGAGAGATCAGAATGGAGTAGGTTGGAGGAGGCCTATGCTAATTGGCAAACATACTTACAGAAACTAAAGAAGCACGAAATACGCGAATAAATTTAATTAAGCAATATTAATAACACTGTAGCAATGCAAGGAAATTGTACAACTAATGTCGAATAAAAGGCTTTATTATTATTATTATTATATACTTTCTGATAATACTAATAAAAACATTTTAAATTTAGATGTAAAATGTTTCATTTTCCTGCCAATATGTACGATAATCTCATCTATTGTTTTCAACATATAGTTGAGGGGCACACCCTTTTTACATTCCACTGGTAGACATGGGTGCCCCAGTAACCGTGAGCAGTGTGGAGTGCACTCCATTATACAGCTCCAATGCAGGTTGGTGGAGCTGTATAACAGTGACCTAATTCAATTGACATAATGACAATATGAAAATACTTTCCTCACTACATTATCATCAGAGACAAAATATAATTAAGATCAGATCCTCATAAGAAAACTATGTACTTGTTTCATTGCACAATATTGTTCAACATCCACAAAGTCTGTGCGCTCGTGGTTAGATTTCTGAAATATCACAAAGCACATGGAAGGACAAAGAACAATAATACAAAAAACTTTATACAAAATCAAATAATTTATTCTAATAAAAACAGAACAAGATATATGAAAGTGAGAATTAACTTAAGACATGGGCTTAAAGTAGGTTACAGCTAATTAGTATGTACAATTTACGATCCAACAATGATATTGTTGATGGGAATGTGTATGAGCTTCACAAAGAATCCAATGAAGCCCATAATGCAGAAACCAATGGCTGTGGCAATCGCGATCTTTTGAAATTCTGGAAATTAACACATTGGTTTTACTTTTGACAGTTTGGAATAATAATTTACTAACATTAGATTGGAGTTATGAAGTCAGGGGTCTTCTTAGTGATGATTCTTGTAAAGAAATTACAGCATATTCACCACATTCTCACTAATCACATATTGTAACATAGACTAACATTCTAATTACAATACAACATATTGTTTTTGTTAGCTGGCAGATTTATAGTATGTATGTTCTATATCAAGACTGACAAGAAGAACCACATACCTTGTCATTACAGTGTTATATTCAGTATTCAGTGCAATAATTAAATTTCATATCATAAATAACAATAATCAGGAACAACAATAGGCTCAAATGTAACCTCTTAATGCAGCAGGACTACACCAAAACATAATAATTATACTCCACACCCTATAAGTTGGTGACATTTGGGAAGTGTTCCATTTAATACTTTAATACTCTTAAGTTCATGTAATCTAATAATCCTTTTACAATATTAACAAGTAATGCAAACATACAACATATTATCTGTGAATATTCTGTAACTGATGGATCTGTTCATACTTTTAATACATAAAAAAATATATTTAGTTCTACCTGCATAACTCAATCATGGATTTCATATGTAATGGATTCAAATTTGTGTTTTATTAGTAACATTAACAATAATACAACTGGTGTGGTGGTTGCAAGTGGGACTCTTGATGGAGAGGTCCTGGGTTTGAATTCCAGGTCAGATACTATTGGATTTTTTTAACTTAGATTTTGTACTAAAAACTTCTAGTAGTGACTTAGCCTGAATTTGTGCCCAGTGTAACGCAATAGACTCACCCCCTATTTCAGTGTGATATTAATGTAACTCATGAAATGTAGGAGTGGTCTACACTCCTTTAGTTCAGGGATATCACACCTATATGTTTATCAACAAAATGTTTTATAATATATTTGTGATATTTGAGAAATACAATAAACTATTTTCTGCCTATACCTGAATAAAGAAATCAACACTGTATTATTATTTCTTAAAAGAATTTTTCATAGCAAACATTTATCCACATTTCAAAACTCAGTCTGTCACTAGATGTGTCATGTTGCCAACATGATGTTGACTCCTGTCCACTGCTCCACACTGTTGTGCACTGTACAAGGTGTCATATGCCTTAGAAAGCTACACACATCACTAATATGACACATTCAATATTTATACAACATAATTTGTGTTACATAGGGGCTACATTTGTATTTTGAGAAAAAATAACAAACAAGCAAGCAACAGTGACAATTGACTGCTGTCACCCGTAATAATCAAGAACAAAGCTTCAACAAGCTAACAGGAAAAGGGCTTACAATGTCAGCTGGTTCCATCAGTATTCTGGTTATTAGGTTAATTTGATGGTATTCATTGTCAATCGAATTGTGTCTGTATTAAGAAATAATGTGCGTGTCAAACAGCTGTTTTCGAATTTAAAAGTAACTAAGATAAAAGACAATTAAAAAAATAAATTAATGTTTACTCATTACTTTCAAATATATTTTGGTATTCGTTCTCTATAACTAAATGTATGTAGTTATAAATTTAGTATACAGTAACTACATAAATAGAATTCGGTGTTCTACGGTTTGTAGAAAGATCTAGATTTTATATTACAATACCATGTACATACCTTTTCTATCTGGCTTTGTGCATCTTCTAACTAATCTGATTGAGTCTTTAGCAAACTGTTTGCCAGGTTCTACAAACTTTGCGATTTGGTCCATTTTCTGTAAAAAGAATATGAATGAATTTTTATGTAAAAATATGAAGCGAGTATATTTTAAATAGTATTCAATGTAATAGTTACATGTTTTTCTTTCGTATTTACGTTAAAATACTTAGTACAACAAGTTTTAGTTTCACCAAAACAGTATAACAACGTTCATACAGGAGAGAGTAATTACTTGACGTACCTACCAAAAATACAGACGTCAGCCACGTCTTGACGATGCACGTCACGTCACCATGTTTGCGATCGGATACACGTAATGTATTTAAGTATGACATACAATAATAATATCATACGCATAACAAAACAAAACGGTGTTCTACGGTTTATCATATCAATACGGTTTATGATATCATACGCATAACAAAACAAAAAAATATATCAACAAATCAATAAGTACGTAAAAATATACGGTATTATTATGCATAAAAGTACCATTATGCTGAACAAATACTACGGAGCACAATGGTGGTTACGTGGATCAGAAATAGTGAAATGGTAATAGAGATAATGAGCGATGTGTAAAATCATGAAATGGCAGCAAGCACTTCAAGCAGCAATTTTCTGTCAAATTTCTGTATGTCAAATGTCCGTCAAGATTATGTCAAGAGTGTCGGGAGCTCGAGACAGAAGTCAAAATCTTACGTAGTATTTGGCTGCATTCCACTAAGGGTTCACAACGCCCAAAGCACTCGTTGGACCGTTCCACATGACGTCTACGATCGTTGTGGTCGCGGTGAAAACGTCATTGATGACGTCATGACTTACGCTCACGTCGCGCTCGCGACGACCACTTCAAGACGTGGGTCCTAGTGAGCGTTGCAAGAATT